>JAYMTP010006581.1:0-11930 GCA_036897365.1 Geranium brycei | reverse complement strand
TATATTTGCAACTCTATTTTCTAATACAACAAGGAAAATTGATCCTCATCTATTTAACAATAAAATCCGATTTTTATTGCAAGTTGCATCAATAAGTGGATAATATGTGCCATCTTAAATTTGGCACATTTACGTTATTTACAGGCCCAAACTAAACCTTCTCAAATGGACCAACCAGCTTCATCACAAAACGAAGGGACGAATGCATGGTACACATTGCAGTGAGTAGCTCAGTGTTAAAGATGAAATTCAGACATATCACATCATCTCATGACTGCACCTTTTTCAAGTCAGCAACAAATAAACAAAACTTGCATAAAAAAATACATTAATGTCTCCATATGGAAACAATGCATAAACAAAGGTTCAGCAAATAGTCGTATTTTATGAAAAATATGTTTGTTATCTGATCCACAAAACAATCCAAAGACCCAATCAACGTACATTAAACAAAGGTTCTGTGGGGTCCCCCAAACTATATCCAGCCGGAGAACAATTGATTTTGTAATCATCAATTTTTTTTTAAAGTAAAATCGAATTTTATTTAGAAAACACCAACTAACCTGACATCAAGCCGGACAGCTGAAGCTACAGTTGGTGGGACAGATTCCTCACCATAATCTCAGCTACTGTTAGTTAAAGCATGTTTGGCCAATTCGTGAGCCACTTTATTGCAAGATCGACGAGCAAACCCTAATGAGAAATCTATCCCTGCGCTAGAAAGAATACGCATGCAGTCGTAGATAATGCCCCCGAACATATTCCTTGTGTGCTTCTTCTGCCGGACATGCTCCACTACCCTGAGACAGGCTGAGAAAGTTGATGAGAAAATAGTGTAAAAAGAAGTTTTATGGTAAATTTTTTTGTACCTATTACAGCTTACATCTCTCAATTACACTATCAATTTATGTATCCCAATAGCTTTTTACTTTTTTTATGTTTTTGACCTCACCCGGTCTCCGACCGGAGATAATTATTATTTTTTATAATTTTTAATTAATAGGGGCTGCGTACCAACATGTACGCAACTCGAATTTGGCTGTGTACTTTTCTTTTTATACGCAACCTGAATCTTGGTTGCGTACATGCACGCAGCGCGAATTCTACCGGTTGCGATGTATCGGCCGCGTGGTTCGCGCTACATTCAGTACGTAGCCAAACATTTGGGATGTGTACATTTTGGGTTTTGCTACGTACTTTGCACGCAACTAATTTGTCAAAATTGGTGGACAGAATCACAAAATTGTCTTGTGAACAAGCGGTAGAAATAATTTCACCGAACAATAAAAGTTTTAGTTTTTTCTGTGAACAATACAGTTTTGCCATTAATAATATACAACAACACTTTTACAAAACTGTAATAATATATATCACATTTTTGTCATTAATTTTTCCCTCGAATTAGATATAAAATAGTATAATTGAATATATGTAACATCCCCTCATATCCATCACATGCTAGAGCAAAACGCCCCACATGAGTAAATGGTTATTTAATCCTCACCAACTATATATCGAATTCTTTTTTTTGGAGAAAGTTAAAATTAAATTGACGTTAGCTTTTTGAAACATACAGATATTATACATTTATCATTGGGACTTTAGTTCAACGAAAAGCATATTACACGGAAGATTCGTAGCTAGCTATAGCATTCAATGTCCGAAATAAATAATTCGGTATATATAA
Source organism: Geranium brycei (assembly GCA_036897365.1). Taxonomy (NCBI): domain Eukaryota; kingdom Viridiplantae; phylum Streptophyta; class Magnoliopsida; order Geraniales; family Geraniaceae; genus Geranium; species Geranium brycei. Next base: position 10,243 of record JAYMTP010006581.1, on the reverse strand, counting down.
TGAACATGATAATATATAGAAACTAAGAACAAGCATATTCCAAATATATATACGCTCGTGCTTCGATATGGACTTGAAAGTTTGGTGCTCAACCGTAACCAATAAATTTCTAGCTTTTAGCTTTGAGTCGCGTCATGCTTACATGCGACTGATTCGATCCATATTTCCAAAATCAAGACGCATCCGAAAAGCTTATCTCCATTTCGATATTACATATAGGAATTCTCGGAGATCGTATACTCGTCATATTAAAAATAATAATATTAATTATTAAATAATAACTTACATATATTTTGAAACAAATTTCAGAAAATATGCATCTCTCAAGTCCGATCAGAATGTGACAAGGAAATATAAAATATCGAGTTCAAAGTAGGGATCGGGGTGTGGGCCGGGTAGTTTCCCCCACCCGTTGTCATTCCTAACCATTAGATTCATAAATCTCGTGATAGTATATATGTATTGCAAAATATAAATACGAATAGTATTTATTTTGATATCAAGAATATATTTGTACTAATCCCCTTTTAGTTGGGATAGTTTCATATAACATGGATAATACTTTTAACTTCTTATACGTTAATGATCTATATATAATTGAGTTGAACATAAACAACAAAATCCTATAATTGAATTTTAACAGTACTCGAGTATGTGAAATTTAGTATTAATAGGCCTAATATGTTGTATAGCAGAATATCGGTCCATATATATGTGGCCTTATTCGTTTTCATGGGAACATGAAATTGAAGTGAAGATTGGGCTTTGTGGTTCACCTACTGAAATGTATTGTTGGGCTAAGGCAAAATATAAGTACGATTTTAAGTAATAACATTAGATAATTGAAATAAAATTATACACTAATTTTACTATACAAACATTATTATAAGAATCTTCACTCTATGTCTAAATTTTTATTTCCTCGTTATTTTTTCATCGAGATAACCCTGATTAAATTTTTGTTAAAATATTTAATCTCATGATACAAGTCGTTTTACATCCCTAATACTCAAGTGAAGATTACTATTGTTATTATAAATATAGAATGGCAATTTGTAACTGTAATACACTATTTAGAGTATGAATATTTGTCGTAGGAATAACAAATACATGAAGTATAATATTGTTTACTAGTCGTTTTTAAGTTTGATTAATAGTCTAATCGATTATTTCGATTAGGTTAACAAAATAAAATTTTCTTATTAGGTATAAATTTGATAATCAATAATTTCGATTACATTACAAAAATCACTAATAGTGGATTACACACCCCTAATTGTGAGGTTTATATTGCTTTCTACCATCATTCTTGCAGTAACCAGATCTCATTTACCTCTATATATAACATACCAAACAATATTAGGTAATTTTTTCTGACATAAAACTGACATTTATTATATCGATGTAAGCTAAAAGTCATCTATGGACAAGATAATTAGCGTGCAAAACCATATGAACTAATTACCATTATTTAAGATGTGACAATTAGAGTTTGGGACATTGGGTTAACAATTTTGGGGACATTTCGCTTACAAGTTTGAAGTGTATTTGGGTTATTTTGTATTAGTTACACTTTTGCCTTATATTTTTATATTAAATTCTTCTCAAAATACTTAATATCAATAATATTATTATTATCAACCATCCAAAGAGTTTGAATTTGCTTATAAACTTTATTAACTAGGACCATGTATTCTGGTAAAAAATAGAAAATATGGTAAAAATGGAAAAGAGTCAAGTCATGTGCTCCTAATAAATTTAATTATAGGGGCCATACACATAAAAAAATCTCTTTTGAGCTTCCAACCAGTTGGGGGAAGAGTAGAGAAGTATCTACTTAGTGACCCACATATCTAATTTATTTATTAATTACTCAAATAACACAAGCCGATATTATACTTTTGGCTATGAAAGATGTTTCTGCTATGCCCTTTCTCTTCAGCAATATAAAGCTGGTAGGGTAGGGTAGGGTAGTGCACATGGATGCAAAATGCACCAATGGCAAATTGGTAAATAAGTAATTCAGAAAAATGGAAAGGTCTTTTGTACTTTTTATCGTCGATAAAACAAAAAAAAACATAACTCTAATTTTATGTTTAAAAGAAATTTAACTCTCAATCCGCAGCAGATGATGGTAAAGAAGTACTAGTATTCGAACACTAAATCTCAAATAAAGTAGTATTTTTCTTAAATAACTAGATCGACCATAACAAACAAAAGGGTTTGTGTTGTTGTGTTTAATAATAATGGTCAAGTAAGAGGTAATAACTGGTTATGATATTTTTAATAATTGTGTCATTATTGATAAGATTATATTACTTTTTTGCTTACATGAGATTAATCGATTATTGTATTAGTATGTATGTGTGTGAAACTGACAAGTTCGTATTCGAGGAACATCTATATTTTTGTAACGAATGATTAAGAAATGAAATTCATTTCATCATATTTCATTAGATATTGTTTTTAAGGACCTCGATTTGATTGATATTAGGGAGATGGATCTGGAAGGTGCTGGGGCCGTATGAAGAAGATAGATTAAGATTGGTTAGTAAAGCTAATCCAAAAAGAAAATTAAACACATTAATGGTAAACACCAACCACTTTGCTTCAACCACACTCTTTTGAAGGGAATGGAAAAAGACTTTGGTCCTTCATTTGAAGGACTTGTCCCAAACTCAACTGCAAATTTATTTCAACTTGTATTTTCAATTCATAGAAAAGAAAAAATGAGAAGCTCAAAGTGTAATGAAAAATAAGGTTACCCACAAACTGAAAGAGTCATACCTAACTTATAAAAATTGTATTTTAATTATAAAATTTAATATAATTTAATTTGAGTATTTATGGCAGCATAACCTAGTTCATTTGAGTCTCTCGATAATCAATCACATGAATAATTTTTCGTCTCACATAATATCTCTAATTTAGATGAAAGTGAATTATTTGACGTGACCATCTATAAATAATTTGTCGAATATAACAAACAATTAAATCTCAATTTACACCCGAAGAGAATATTAAATATGACATTATAAAATATTTTTATATAAAGACAATAATACAATTACCATTTTAATTTGGAAACTCAAATTAATATACATGTCAATTTATAATAGAAAAAAAACCAACAAAAAAACACTTGTACCAATTTTCCCTTTAGTTTATGTCTTAATCAAATATTTAAACACATGACAGTCTTAATCTGTCAAGCTTTCACAATTCTAATGTTTATTGTTAGTCTATTCAGTCATCAAGAGATTGCAACTTGCCCATTTAATTAACAATTATTCAAATTTATGTGTAGGGTTATAAAGCAATATGTTGCATCAACATGTATCCAATTCTTGATGATACCACATTCAATTCAAATTAATTACATAAAAATAAGAGACAATAAGAGTTATGCCTAGCTGGTTAATAGCTAAACTTTCACATTAATTAACTTTATAAAAACACTATAAGAATAATTGAAGAAACACAACCTTAATTTTCCTTCTCATTTTCTTTTTAGGTATTAATTTCAAAAGGTTCAAAAAATAAAATTTAACAAAGATGCATCCAAATTTAGTTGACCCAACAATTTACATGGCCTCAAACAACCTTATTTCATTTAATTCATCCAAATTATATTATGTTTTCTTCATAACAGAGGCTTAGGCCAAAATCTTAACACATTGTTAATAAACAAAATTATATGATGGTCATAATTTAAATTCAATTATATAAATATATCATACTTTTTAATAATTATTTTATAAATTAATAGACATGTTTTATTCATTTAGAATCACCACTAAAATATAAAGTTCATCCTAAAAATTAACAAATAATCATACATCAATACAATACACAATTAAAATCTTGAAAGAAGGAAACAATTCCAAAATCAAAATCCATATATTAAATCAAAGTCACACAATATACAATTACATAAACTTGGACTTTAGTATATATAATTATATATAATTCTCTCGTACCTCCCTCCCTCTATATGAAAATGGACCACACAATTAAATCAATTTCTTTTTCCTCCTCTTTACATCCACGTATTATTATCATCATCATTATTATTCATTCCCATTCACAGTACTATTCAATAATACTCCATTATTGTATCATCATAAATAAAAATTAAAAATTAGAGAAAGTGATAAAATCAAATTTTCTTTCAATCCAAACAAACCCAAAAAAAAAATTTTAATTTTTGTTTATTTTTAATAAAAATATCATAGAAAGCCACCTGGGCTGGGGCAGTTCCGATTGAGCAGCTCCTCGATCATCTGCAACGCGATGATCTCCTCCTCGTCCATCTGGGTCCTCAGCTCCGGCACGGCGGCGACCGCCGCCGGACCCTCCTTCTCCGGCGAGGCCGAAACAGAGGTCCCGGCGGCTCCGGGTTGAAGCTTGTTCTCGTTGATCATCTTTTTTCCGAACTGGACGGTGGTGACCCAGTTGGAGTCGGAGCGCTGGCCGGCGCGCTTCTGCCAGACGCCGATGTGGGAGCTCTCGGTGTCGAGGCGGAGGCAGGTCATGGACGGGGACGGTGTCTTGCTGCATTTCCTGAGCTTCTCGTGGAGGATTTCGGACAGGGCCTTTGGGGAGGATGGGGAGTTGTTGTTGTTGTTGTCGGAGGTTTTGGGGTCTCCGGCGGGAGTTTGGGATGTGGGGAAGTTGGTCTTGGCGTTCCGGCCGCACATCAGGATCGCCGCCTGGTCGTAGGCTCTCGCCGCCTCCTCGGCGGTCTCGAACGTTCCTAGCCAAACCCTCCTCTTCCTGGAGGAAGAAAATGGATCAAATTTACAAAACAGAGACATACCATAGCCAATGCAGAACAGAAACAGAGTTGGAGCAGAGCTAGATATGATAATTGCTAGTCGGGCAGAGAGAATTCTAGTGTCTAATTGGGATTACTCAGGATTAATTGGAAATTATTCGGGAATTAATCGAACAAGTCGGAGATTCTCATAACCGTGGCTAAAAATTACAGACATAATTGAGACATAGAGACATAGCAGAGCAAATGCAGAACCGAAACAGATACATAACAGGGTCGGGACAGAGCTGAAACAAACACATAACAGAACTGTCACAAAAGATGAATCGAATTTACAAAACTCGCAAAACACAGCCAAAACATAACCGAAACAGAGCAAATGCATAGCAAAAACAGAGAAAGTAGTACAGAACCGGAACTGAGCTAAAGCATAAAAATAACAGAATTGCAGCAGAACAAAGCTGTTAAAGCCCGCGACAAGACAAAACAGAAACAGAGCTAACACAACATAGAGAAAACAAAAAAAATGAAACCAAATTGTTATAAACCGATTCAACCAAAGCTCCACATTCTTAAAGTGACATGAATCAGACTTTTAATCCGAAACAAAACAATGGACACAACAGACAAAAATGAAATGGCACTTACAGTAAAGGGTGGCGAATCTCGGAGACCCAAGAGCCCCAATGTCGCTGACGAACCCCTCGAAACTTCTTTGAATGCACCATCTCTGTACGGCCCAGGAATTTCCCAGAAAAAAGTACAAATGGTTCAGAGAAGTTGCAGAGAATAAAAAAGAAGGTCGATGAGGATGATAATGATAACGATAGTGCCTCTGCTCTTGTTGTTGTTGTTGGTACGAGAACTCTGTATTTAAGGATGTACATACATACACATACACATGACCAGCGATGACGCGTCACTAACAAGCAAATCGCTACACTGTCGGCTAACTATAATTTAGTACCCTCTAATTAAAACCATTTACCTTAACAATCGACTATTTCATGTAATCTGGAACCCGATTTGGTGGCTAAGTGTGAGAAATGTTTCTTCGTTGGGACTAACACATGTTGTTAGGTCTGGTGATTAGTGTTATGTGATGGGACGCAAATGGCAAGTTGGTTTGGGCTTTTATAAGCTTAATTGCATCGTTTTCTCCTAAATTGACACCTCACCAACTGCCAAAACTCGTCATTATGTGTTTAATTTGAGGGTGATAGTGAGCACTCGTTGAATTGGAAATTTTTTCAATAATGTGTTATTTTTTTTGGTTGGTCAAGTGTCGTCGTCAATCACTATATTATCTCGTGATTTTGTCACTTTTTTGGAAAATTCGAGTCTTTTGCTCTACAATGTGGGTTTATTTGTATTCATTTTTGGCCTCTTATTTAGTTTTGCATTTCTATAAATGCTAATTTTATTGAAATTTTAGGGTGTTCAAGTGAGAGTTTCGAGCCTTTGCCGCTTGTCATCTACTCAAAATGTACTTTATGATTTCTCTTAGTAAGTTTTTGGATTATTCTTGATAGAGCATGCATTGATTTTTTTGGGTATCGACGCAGGAAATTGCATCCCGATATATGATAGAAATATTTTTTTAATAAATATTTAAGAGAAAATATAATTTATTGTGTTAAAACACAGTCAATTTTCACTTTGTTTACTTAAATAATTTTTTTGGCATCTTAATTTCTTTTTTTTTCATTATGTTAGTACCATTAAGTTCTACTATTGAAATTATATAAAATAACAATTATTCTCTCAAGTTTTTATTAAATTTATAAATTTGTCACTGGGACAAAAGTGAGTTATCTCTGATAACGCACTGCGGCGAGACTTCTTCTCTCCGACTGTATTTCGGTAAATATTGTTTTCTAAACTCATTTATAAAATTATTACAGTCATAGATAGAAAGAACGACTCTTGCCATAGTGCATTAACAAAGACAACTCACTTTGCACGGATGACATTAGTTTATAAATTTAATGAATAACTAGGGTATATCATCATTTTGTACTATTTTAACGATAGAACTTAACGGTGCTAAAAAAATGGGAGGAAATAGAAAACTAGGGTACCAAAAAAACCCACTTAGGCGGGCAAAGTAAAATTTGACTACAATTAAGTGTAATAAATTGTCATTTTCTCATATTTAATTAAAACAATATTTTTAATACATAAATTTTTTAAAATTCATTTTGTGTTGAGAAACAAGGATTCTCCACATCCCGCTGAAGTCAGGACGTAAATAAACTCCCTCAAACTTACATCATTGTCATCCCTATCAATGGCTATCAATATGCTTGCACGTGAAACCGAGCTGCGAGATAAAAAAAACTAGTTATTACTAGTTTAATAGCTATGTACTATACACGGTATATATAGACTTCACTTTTAATTTATCCTTAGAGAATGTCCCAAAATAGACTCTACACACAGAGCCTTTTTTTTTTCTTTTGCTATGTGACGAGAACTCGAAACACACAACGCCAGGAACAAATCAATCACATTGCTCCAATGTCGACTCAATGGTGAACGTGAACAAGGCCTAAAGCAAAAGTAATTAATAAAATATTATTTAAAGAATAGATTTTCAAAATGGGTCTAAAATATTTAAATTTGAGGTTTTTTTACCATATTCGAACCCTATTTTTTAAGTGGGCCTAAAACAATTGATTCGTTTGTTTTATGGACGAGACGGCCCTGCACAGCTCGGAAGCTTTAGCATGAAAATGCAGATACTTTTCCAAAAGACGACACGAACATTGTTTTCACCCATATGCAGAAAATAACACATGCAGAGATCGAAACTCTCCAAGCTGCAATGTGGAGATTACGAGCAATAAGGGAGTCTTGAAAGTGACAGTCATGTGTAGCTTTTCAATGCATGCTGGGCCTCGTACTAAATTTCATTTAATGTAACTAACTCGCGTAGCTGTGGTGATTAGGGCCAGTTCTGGTCAGAAACAGACAGTCTCATTAATCGTAAAGCTCCGATCTGGTTACACCTCGAAAATTATGGGATATTGGTGCAAATTACACTCATTTATTTTTATTTAAAGATTTAAATTAACACATCAATATACTTTCCCGTGGGAAATGCGAGTCTTTGATGTAAAACATGAGGGTACATATTTAAATTCAATATTAATGTCTGTTATCATATTTAAACTTTACCCACATGAAAATTTAATTTTATCAAGTAAATGTCCAAATTTACACTATAATGACTGAATCTACATCTATTAAATATAGGGCCTTCAGCAGTAAAAACACAAGACAATCAAATTCATTTTCAAATGAATTAGAGATTCCAAGTAAAACGTACGGTTGATAGATTATGTAATTAAATATCTACCAAAAAATTAATAAAAATCAGATACGATAAATGAGAGTCACGTAACTAAATATTTACAAATTCATTTTAATCAAACGCTTACAAGGCATCATGTCGAGTCACGCAATCAAATATATGGCAATTGTTTACGTGCCTAAATTAACCAATCTCTATTACCATGTATGAATGCCTATAAACAACCGAGTTTCAATATAAATATGTAGTTTTCATAGCTAATTTTTTTTACTCAACAAGATACCACATATTTTGTTTTGATTTAACTATAAGTTTGTTCTGTTCTAATTTAATCCATCTACTATAAATGACCATTCTCATTCCTTATATTTGATAAAACAAGACAAAAAAATAATTATATATTGGTTTGTGGTCCTAACACAAAAGCTGTCACTGGCAGCTCCATTCTGCAAGTGTTATTTTGTACTAAAAATCTATTTTTCTTTATTATCTTAATTAATTTCTCCAGCTATCCATTCATTTGTTTATTATATATAATCCATGACGATTAATTAATCACCAAAAAAACGCAACCCTTTTGCTCGTTAAGTCACGTTCATTTAGTTGGACATTAATTTTAATTATTAAAACAAAGCTTATTGAAAAATAAATTAACTTTTTTTGATGGAGACTAAAATAATTGCATTATTTGATATTTGGACGGCCCATTAACGTTCTTTAGCCCAATATAGGTATCTTATTGGGCCCGTGGTGCTATTGGCTAGAGGGGTCATGTGGGCCATACGGCCCATACCTACCGTTCAACTGTTAACTGCCCTTCTTCTTCTTTAGCGGGAAAAGGCGAGTCAAAAACCGAGTCGGTCGATCGATCAATCACTCAGACTCAGTCACGAACCCTAAATCTGAGGGTCATTGATCTCTTTCTCTCTCTCTCTCTACTCCGTACCTTTTCGAGCTCTCTCCCATGGAATTTAGACGATTCTCTGACTCGGACGACTCAGTCACCTCATCCGACTCGGTCCCGACCCTCCCGCCGTGCTCGAGTCGAGGCTTCTCCGATCGGCGGAGGAGAAAACGGTGGCGCGTTTCGATGACGATGGAGGAGAAGAAAACAGATTGAGACTTTTCAGCCGATTGGAAATGGGTTTGGGTTTAATGGAGAAATAGATAAACACGAGGTGAGAAATGGTGCACATGAGGTGTTTGTGAAAATGCTTGAGTGAAATATGCTAATTGGGATTTTAAGTTTCTCAGTACATTGATGAGTTTGTTTTTGCATTGTTTTGGTTTTTGAGTTTGATTCATGGGAACTATTAACTTGGTGTTATTTGTTTGTTCTGTATATTGATATCTAGGAAAATGCATGATAAAGAGGCTAAGATTTACATTTTGTTGCTCTACTTATTTCCAGCTTTCACAGAATGAGTTGAATTCGGGAAGATAGCAAAGAATTGGCGATTTGGGCCTAACCGATGGAGGAGGTGTGCGTGCAACTTGGAAGGTCAGTCTTTTACCGTCCAAATATTGAGCACTTGGAAGGTCAGCATTTGTTAGAAGGGTACAATGTTTGGGGGTGAAGCTTTGGCTCTTCTAATAGTGCGATTAGAACGGAGTCACCTATGTTTATCCCATGCTATACTTGTTCCTTGTGTGGTATAGTTTTGGTTTATTGATAACTGAAATTCTGGTTAGTTAAGGGAGCAAGATGTCGTACACGATGTTGCGACTTTATGTCCGACAACTTGCTCAATCACAGATAATGAAAACTCACTTAGCAGAACATAAATCAACAACAGTAGACACACAATATGATTACCCAGTTCGGGGCAACATCACCTACATCTGGGGGCACTCTGCTAGTGGAAATGATTTCATTATAAAGTAGTCAATAGTATAATTGAGGCCTTAGATGATTATCACACAAATCAATACCCTAACTACTATTACTACCAGCGAGCGCCTAGACCAGAGACTCCCCCTGTCTTTGAGATCCTCCTCAATTCCACTCTTCGAGCAAACTCCTATGCTCGGATGATCGATGTCTTTAACAGGTCGTGAATCTTCAATCACAAAAGCACAAAAACCTTAATCACTCAAACACTCAATCTTCTCAATTGATGTTTAGTGAAGTACACTGTTCTTAACAAGCC
>JAYMTP010006580.1:0-11930 GCA_036897365.1 Geranium brycei | reverse complement strand
ACGTGCGCAGTTGGTAACTCCGGACTGCGTATATAAAAAAACGAGTGCGCAGTTGTTGTCTTATACCTGCCGTTTAGCAACAGCGAGACAACGCCTGCACACTGTGCGGCGTCCTAACCAACTACCTGCGTTTTTTGGCCTCTGCCTGCACGCTTTATGGGCCGTCCTTGTGATAAAAGTCTTGTAGTGAACACACCTCAGCTATGGGTACTGTACATATTTCGGCTGTGAAGCTAAGAGTTATATTTTGGTCATTTCTGAGTGTGTAATTCCAATTCCATTGTACACTCAATAGGTTTCTTACAAAACAGTGTGAAACAACAAAAGTTCACTATCTAACCAGTGTAAACCCGACATGTGGGTCTTCTTTCCTTAACATCTTAGTATTAGTATTTATATTCAGTTGAATCAGTTCAGCTTCAGCAAGCAACATTTAAAGAAAATAAAATTTAGGTTCTAGTTATGTCAAGTTTATTAAAGCCTTCAGCCTGAAATTTGTTGTGGTTAAATATGGTATTGCTTGGTCAAATTGCACGTAAGTAAATGGGATAATTAAATGTAATTGTATTTATTATATATGTCGAGTTTCACAACTCAATGCATATATTGTAAAAATATCCTCTCTCTCTCCCATTTAACATATTTGCATGAAATTGATATGATTATGTATGAAACTGAAAAAGAGAACAACAATGGAGACTGGGAATAAACGCCGGGTAAGGTCGCCGGGAAAGGTCTTTGCAAACACCTGAGGAGACATTTGGTCTCTGAAGCCCCCAAATCGCAAAACATGTAACTTTGAGTCACTTGAACCGCCTCAATTTAGAATCCTTCATCCAAAACGGAAAGGCATAGTGGACGTTGGAGAGAACTTCTCCGTTGAAACGGAAAAACTGATTAAATTAATATTATGTTTAATGTTGGAAGGGAAGTCATTAGAGAGAGGGAGAGAATAGAAATGACATGCATTCGAAAATTTGAGTATTACTGAAGGTAATTCAGACTTTAAATAGTTTTTTTCAAAAAATTCGTCCAAAATTTAACACTATTAAAGCAAATTGTATAAACACATTAATTAACTGAATTCAAAATAATTTTTGTAATAAGTGTAGTAAGTTGTAAAACACGTCATAATAAGCACAGTAAAGTGTAATCACCGTAAGCATATTGTCTGGTTATAAATAAATGCATAATAAATTATTGGGAAAAGTATAGACAATTATCCCTAATTATACATCGCCCTCCTTGCCCCTCGTTGTCATTGCCTCCTCCATCGTCAGTGTCAACGATTTCACAAAGAAAAATTCAAGTCGATGCTGCAATCGACAATGTGCTTCTGATGGATCTACAATTGTGGGCAGCACCATCATATGAATGAGGTTCTCTTTTCACATGATAATATCTCAATCTCCCATCTCCTTTGTGTGTTGTTGCAAATATTGGTCTTGATATCATTTTAAGAGAACACAAAAAACATGTTGTTTAATTACTGATTTTAAGTTGCAATTTGAATCATGGATGGAAAAGTGTGATTTAGATTCAACAAAATTGTCTTAATTTGCCGATGACTTTGATTTACATGTGAAAGAGAGTCATTTGATATGAGAGAGGGATAGTTTAGGAATTTAAAAGAAAAAAGGAACTTACGTGTTATCGCGGTGAACTATAAACGATTATTGTGTAACCATGGTGGATTTAAAAGTATATTATATTACCACAGTAAAAAAATTAGAAGCAAAACCGTTAAAAATGAGTGGAAAACATCCATTACTTATTCACATGACACACATGTGAAAGTAATGAGTATAACTTTAAATAATGACCGAATTGTTCTTTAATAAAAAATAAAAGTTATTTCACAGTCGCCATCTCCGAGCTTTTCGACGAAATCAAGACGCCGACAAAACCCGTCGTCTCCATCGTTCACGTCCTAAAATTTTAATCTTTTTTATATTTTTTTGTTACATTATTTGAATAAAGGGTATTTTGACATTTCAAATAAATTTTAACACCGTTCAACTTTAAAATGTTGAGATATTAAATTTTTTGACTATGGTGACCAAGGTTATGAAATTCGGGGCAAAATTCGACTCGCTGAAAAATGAGAAAAACTCGGAACTCCAGCAAAACTTGGTAAAACTCGGTGAACTCGGCAAAACTCGTTTTGTATTAAAAATAATTTCATATCTATATATTCATGTGTAATATTTATTATAGACAAAATTAATAATATATAATCAAAATTTATTGTGTATGTGGCACTGGCACACGAACTCCAAAATTTGTCGAATTAATTATACATAGATATGAAAATTTTAAGTTAATTGTGTATGCTTATCAAAGTTTATCTTCTAGCATTTAATATTTATTCGATAAATTTTAATGCTAGAAGATCAAAAGGTTGTGGTTGATTAAATATATACCGAACCTAAAATATTTAACATTTAATATTTATTCACCAACAAAAAAACATTGGTTGATTGAATGTATCGTAGAATCTAACAACTAGAATTAATTGAATTTAAAAGCATTGAGGAAGAGAGTGTATGGTTTTAAAAAAGATCAAAATTGGACCAGAATTGGACCGGTCGAATTGGGACAGACCAGAATTGAACCGAAGTGAACCGGTCTGAACCGGTTTGATTGAGTTTTGAAGAACTCGTCTCGCTCGGAACCAAAATTCCGGATTCCGGCGAGTTTCATAATACTGATGGTAACATGATACACTTTCAAGTTTACCTTGATAATACAATAACCATGTATAATTTACTGTAGTGACATGTAACTCATGATTTCTGATGGGAGTGAATCATTTAGGTAAATATTTGGCACAAAAACATTATTAGGTACTGATGTGAAAATGATGTGTTTATATGGATAGCTTTTGTGCAATTACCTCTTTTAAATATGTAGTGTTATAGGTTGGTGCAATGAGTGTGGTTTGTTCACACTTGTAGCTTAACAACCAGTTGGGTCTGGCCCATGAATCTTTAGTGCTATCATAATGGGCCTCAATGTGTTTTGTAGTTGCCAATTGCCAACCTTCTTTGACTACGTTTGACATAACATGAACATGTTTGTAAACGAAAACATTACACGAGCAACTATAACCTAAAGCAAGAGGTCCGTACATTCTCACGATTATTATCCAATCTATATATATAAAAGAAAAATCTTCAAATTGTCACGTAACAACCTCTTTAAAAAGATCTTTATCATTCTTATATCTAAAATTTGTGATTTTCTTCATTTAAATAGTTTATTATAATATATTAATACAATTAAAAATTTCGATTTTTTGATTCAATGATTTATTGTAGTGTACTAATATAATTCAAACTCTTTAAATAGTTTATTGTAGTATACAAATACAATTAAAACTTAACTAAAAATTATGACTTTTTAATTTAATAATTTATTGTAATATACTAATACATTTTAAACTCAATTAAAAATTAAAAGACTAATATATTGTAGTATACTAATACATTTCAAACTCAATTAAGTTTATTGTAGTATACAAATACAACTAAAATGTCAATTAAAAATTTTAATTTTTTAATTCAATGATATTAAAAGTTAAAACACTAATAGATTGTAATTTTTTTATTTTTTAATTTAAATACCTATCTATATAAAGGGAAAATTCTCATGTTTACTTGTGGCATCATATTTAAAGAGATTTCTATCATTCTAATTTTATAAAATTGTTCAATTATTTTTTGGATTCTAATTCATTGAGTTTAAATTTAAATATATCACCATAGGTGATAACCATCAACGTCTCCTAATCCTTAACCGACTTGGCTTCCTTCACTTTCAATAAATTCCAACTTGGCTTCCTGCACTTTTGATAAATTTGATTTTCGTTATTGTTTTGAGAGAATTGTGTACTCTAAATTTTAATTATAAATTGTTATTAATTTCTTATTGTTGCTAATTATATGCCCTATTTTCACATACGCTCAATGCCTCCTCAACATCGGGGAACTCCACCTCCAAGTCTCCGACTCCCCTAATATGCGAATCGCAACCGTGGTGAGCATTCCTCTTTGTCTGCTCCATCGTTTTTAGAATGTGTTTGTGGGATATTTTTCTGCCATTCTGGTTATTAACTATATTGCTAGAAAATTTCAAGTGAGGGATATACTATGTGATGTCATATATGGATGGATGGATTTCCCACTTTCACTTTTGACAAGGCATGTTCATCTCCTGATGATTATTATGTGCTCAATAATGCTATTGTAAATTATTCGGGCGAGAAGTACCAAAGAAGAAATGATAACAATAAAAATAGTAAGCAATCAAATAGATTTGTGGGTGTATGAAAAACATTGGTTCACGCAGCGCAGATGACCATCTAGCGAAGGCAGGGGAAAGCCACTGTCACAGGAATTTTTGGAAAGAAAGTGCTAGCAGATTACATATATTGATTAGCGAAACAACACGAGAATTGGTTTGCTCAGAAACTAACAGAAGCCGCCCACGTTGCGGATAGAGTTGGAGTCGTGGGTCCAACAGATACGAAAATATAAAAAGAAAGTTATGTTGACAACACTCTTTCTAATAGAAATAATAAGAACGCAAAAAACTGTCAATTTGTTTACATTTTAATTTCAGTGTGAATTTATTTTAATTTTTATAACATTTTATAAATAGCACTACGGGGAGCAACACTCTAATAACAATAAAATAAAATAAAAACTTCATCTGTATCCAATTCCAATAACTATAATTTGGATTTTAGTATCGGGTTGTCCAGGGAAACATTTGTGGGTATTTGGTGAACTCTGAACCAGTATATTGATATACACATAATGACTTCATAAACTACTCTTAATCATTAATATCCAATGTAAAATACGTGTTTTAAATTGAAAAATGCAATGATGCACTTTTTGTACTTCGTCTAAATGCAATGTTTTAAAAAAAAATTCTAATGACGTAACGGTATTCATCAATAGGAACTTTTAACCCAATATTTGAGTCCAATTTGAAAATATCATTATTTTTTGATCAATTTGAAAACCAGTAAATAAATTAATAAAATCAAAGCATAACCAAGACAAGTTAGAAATGGTAATTTTATATTAATAAATTCCAGTTCCAATTATATTGAAACCCGAAGACTTTGGGTCGGTTCAAAAAACCGAAGAAACATGGTATGTTAAGCAACAAAATAGGGTTCTCTTCTCTTGGGCCCTTACTGATTATGATTATATTCGATTTTGGCATATTATCAATCTACCCTGATCCTGGTAATTCATCTGCAGGTCAGGTGCGGGTCGTCGTGTACTCGATTTGATATCAACCCACACCCACATCCATGCCATTTATTTTTTAAAAAATTATATTACAATATAATATAAAAAATTATATGTTGTATTAAAATGATATAAATAAAATTTTTATGTATTAAATTATATTTTTCGAATTAGGTTTTGGGTTTCGGAGAAACCTCTACCCGATGAGTTTTGGCGGGTCGGGCACCCGTTCGAAGCCAACGGATTCAGGTTCAGATTTGACCAAACCCGATCCGTTGTCATTCCTTGTAAATCTTTTAATTTTAATTTATTGATTAAACAATTGATCGAGAATTTAGAAAATTATGTTTGTGACTGTAATCAGCTCAAAAGATAAGATCTTTAATACTTAAAATTCAAATAAATATCTACTCAAAACTTGAAATTAAGGTCACAATTGTTTAGTGCAATTATTCAGGAGGGGGCAAGGTTAGGATTATATCATTACCAACAAGTAATAAATAAATAGTTAAATACACATTTAATATCACTGATTAGGATTGATTGACAATATGACAAAACTCTCTCTTTCTCATAATTGAGTAATATATATTTTGTGTGGTGATGATCAAATCGGACAAGAAAATTGGAAATGCAAGAAGAAATAAAAATTTGGTAGGTGGTATGTGGAAAACTGAAGATGTGTACGAAGAATCTTGCAAGTTGTGCCTCTTTTGTGTTTGGTGGATGCAACAAAACATGAACAGCAAATCCTATTGTGTAAACGACCCCAAATCTTTGTCAATTGAGAGAGAAACTGGAGGAGACCAATAATGGTTGAACATGAGACTAGAAAAAATCTACAACACATGTTACCTTCACCCAAGCTGCAACTAGTTGCATAGTTGTGTCATGTGTGCATGTTTTGCAATTTCAAGACCAGTATTCTAAACAACACGGAGCTAATCGAGTGGAGAGATTAGTATAGAGATTACTTAGAAATTAATTGGGATTATCATATTAAAAAGTTAATTAGAGATTGACTGAAAATTAATTAGACAGATCAAAGATTTTTAAAACGTTGTCTGAAGCTAAATACTCTCATGAGTTTTCATGTTTACTTGTAACTATTTTTTTTTAAAGTCCTGTATACCCACAATACAAACTCGAAGGCCAGCCCAACCCGTATTTAACAGTCAAAACTCATAAATATCTTATATGTATTGTTGAACAACATGCATCTGACCATCCATTTTTAGTAAGTTGACATAGTTTTTTATTGAGGAAAAACACTTCATTAAAATCATCGCGTATACACCTAAAGATTAAGCATCAGCTGTGTGTATTGTTTACAACGAAACAATAACTTAAAGATGCCCAAGCTCTCGAATTCACTAACAAATGTCATAGAGACGAGACAAACAACACTACTATCCCTAACCAAAACAAGGCACTAACAAAAACTTGGGGCTGGCTCTATCCTAAGTCCACCTCACCAGGGGTTTTCATGGCTCTACGCAATTTTGTCTGGGCTTACATGTTTTCAGAATGAGGTAGACAACCACCAGCAAACCCAAAGCGGGAAACACAAACTAAAAACAAACAATTCCCAAGAAGAACGAAAGAGATCACATCACAAAACATCGAAATACCAAAATATCAAGAAAATGAACCAGATCAATTGAAACAAATTGCAATTATAATTAGGCTTGTTCAAATTAATTTATAAAGTTTCTAAACTTACAAGATTCATGTATTATTTCATAATCTTGATACAATACAAACTTTTACATATAAAAACCAAATTACAAGTTTGAGGGCAAAACTATATCAATATCATACCTCGGGACCATCCATATTTCTCTTATTATATATATCCATAACCAATCACAAAACCTTTATGACAGTTGGGCAATGTAGGCTTGCCAAATTGTCTAGTAGATCAAAAGTGAGCAAAGAGGCTCTAGGCTTTCGCTGCCGGACCTCCGGCAACTCCTTTATCAGCTCCGGCGCCGGCGCCGGAGGAGCAAGCTTCTCACTACATGATGTCCCAAACCATTTGGCTTGCATGTACTTGTGCTTCCTCCATGGACCCAAGTGCATTTTCTTCTCCTTCATGCACTTCTTGGCCGCACCACACAAGAGCTTGATCAGAACTCGTAGCCTCTCGGCTTTTCCCACGAAAACCTCCGGTAATCGGCTAGTTAGCTGGTTGTAGGCGTCGTTGGCCCTCGCCATCTCGAACTCTGCCCGGAAATTTAACTCAATTATCACTCTAACCTCTCCCTTTTTGGGGTTGGAATTGTCCACCACTTGTAGGTATGTATGTTCCCCTGAAAAAAACAGAGTACCAATATATTAGCTATAGCAAAAAAAAAAGTCCCATCAAAACAAAAATTACAATTTCGAACTTTAACGAAAGAAAAACAAAATTTAAATCATCATATTAAGATTAAAGTGAATTATCAACTTGAATTTTTAGTTAAATCTGTCGTGACATGTATACCTGATGGAACATCTGGGGAGGTTCTCCACTTAGATTTGCAGATTGAGCAATTGTAACCATTGTTTTGTAGCAAGACGGACATTTCTCGTCGGAGACAGTTCCGGCAACCTCCAGCTACATCGTACCGGCAGGAACAGAGCTTAGGATTCGAGATCAATTCCCTCAAGGCCTCCTTAGTGGCTTGCCGGATATTCGATTCGATACTTGTCGTTCTGCACAAATTTGCCTGAAAATGGAAACACCAAATTTCAATTCAAAATCACCAATTCCCATTCCCCAACTCTACTCGTTCCCTCGGAAAATTTTCAAAAACTCGCCTGAAAATAAAAACCAATACAAAAAAAATTACCAGTAAATTTTTTTCTTGACTTTCCCAAAAATTCCTACTCTCTTCCAAATCGAACGAATCCTCTTCCTCCCATGATTCTTCCTCGTAGCGGTCGCCGGAGCTTTGCTCCGGCGAGGAGTGACACTCCTCGAGGAACTCGTAGACCATGTCGCAGAGGCTGAGCGCCTCGTCGGATTCGACGGTGTCGCCGGAGTCCTGTCGGTACAGCCGCATAGCTTGCTATCTGAAATTAAGGTCACGTGCTTTGATCTATGCCACTTGAATGGGATTGTTGAGTCACTTTGATCTTGATTTATAGTACGGGAGTGGGCCCTACTCCGTCCTAGGTGGACGAACGAGCCGCCGCGTACTGTGGGTCCCACTCAATACACGTGTCGCGAGGTTACTGGGTTGTTGCTCGAGCGGACAAAGGATTGGTTTAGGATAGGTACGCTCCACGTCGACCCCTACCAATAGGGATAGAGAAATTGTTTAAGATAATTAAATAAATTATTGTTTATTTATTTTATAACAAAAATTGTGATCGTATCATGTTACTCTCTTTTTTGTTGCAATATTATTGTACATATGAGTGGGACCCATATGTCACTAGTATATTCCATTATTCTAGAATGGATCCAAATCATGGTTTGAAAGACTGCAATGCCCTTTTCATTATTTGATAAGATTTGCATAATTCATTAGAATATTCGATTGTATATTTTTTGGTAGTAAAGGGTTATATTAATTTTCAGTTTTCTTTCGTCTAATGATTTTAATTTTGAGATCACATTACCTTTTAGGGTTTTAGTTATTTTTTTGTTAATGATCAACTATTTTTTTTTATAAAACTCAAACTTTATTCAAGATTGAATGCAAATTAACTATTTTAAGGTAAAAACGAGTTTTATTAATTAAATAATAACTAACCCGGCATTAAGCCGGACAGTTGAAGCTATAGATGGTGGGATAGACCCCTCATCATAATCTCAGCTACTGTTAATTAAAACAAACTTGGCCAATTCGTAAGCCATTTGATTACGAGCAAAATAAAGAAGAACACTTGTTCCGATAGTGGATAGTACGCAACACTATTCGTTGATGATTCCTCCAAAGTTGTTCAGCTCGACCCGTTTAGCATTATGTAAAGCCACACCCTCCACCTCATACGAATGGAGAAACCCCGTGATCCTGCTGCAGAATGCTTTAAACAGGCATCCATGATAACCCCAGAGATCAATCGATTCGAACCAGTTAGCATCATGCAGAACCACGACCTCCACCTCATACGGATGGAGAAACCCCATGATCTTGCTGCAGACGCCTTAAACCAGCTTCCTCGATCAACCCTGCGGTCAATATGGGAATCGCGAATCTTTAAAAATTCAAGTCCTCCCAGCTCATTGGGCTTAACATGATCAACCCATAGAAAACCCCCTGTTTCCTCTCAGTACCGATCCCAATAGGACACCCAGGTGACATATTGAAGCTTAAGAAAGCTAAGACCCCCTAGTTCGGTATGCTTGCATAAATATGCCCACCGACGCCAGAGAACTCAAGTTCCCTCCCAATACCGATCTACCAACCAACCAACCAAAACCGCAGAAAGCAAATCGCCAGAGTTTTCTGGCCCTATCTCCGATAATCCCCGCCCAAATATGTCTGCTCTCACTGCCCCAATCACCACCATTCCCACAACAAGTTGTTCGCCGGAGCTTCTTTGCCCATCCACCGACCACCGTTGACCCCCTCCCGGACACGTCTCCCTTCACAGATAATATCAAAATAATACCCTCCTCCCATATCAGCCCCCAATCGTCTCCCCCTATGTTCGGAAGTCAATCCCTCACCCACTTTGGCTCTTTCGTGACCACCTCTGCCTTCTTTATTTTGATTTTTGTAAATCGTAGTTTTGAATGAAATATAAATATAAAATTTTCATATCTTAATTATTATGTGTAATGTGTGATTGATAGGAGAAAATTAACACCTATCATTGTTTTGAAAAAAATAAAATAAAATCATTTAATATATGATAATGCGAAACGAAAGTATATTACATAAAATTATCGATAATAAGAACACTTTCGATTAGAAATGAGTAAATCTCTTTTTTGTTCTTGCTCTTTAAATAAAGTTTAAATATTAAAAAAGTTATATCTATTCATAGAGATGTTTAAACACCATAAATTTTTGCTTTTAGAAGTTTTGAACTCTACCAAATAATAAAGTTTGCACTTTTTTCATTTTTCCATTTTTATTAATAAGTACTAATTAAGTATGGCAAAACACTTCATTTGAATTAACAAATGAACTATGTTGGTGACTGTGTTGCGGGTGGGGTAACTAGCATCAATCATTTATTACAAGAATATCCTAATTTTTTCTCCAAAATATAAAAAAGTAATATTCGTATATATTAATGTTGTGCTTGAACTTGTTGAGACAGGTTTCTATAATTGTTTGCAGTTGTAGGTGTTCTGGATTTGGCATCTCAATGTTAAATTCGCATATGCCAACACACATAACCGAAATCCTTTAAATGTTTTTCAGCGATAAAATAAAGTCATTTTCTCGTATCAACCGAAAACACTTTCCCATAATGAATTGAATTATGGAATTCAAAATAACAAGAAATTGTCAAATTTGTTAGAAAAAAGTAACACCAAAATATTTACCATTAAAAACCAACATTTCTATTATTTACATAAAAATACTAGATGATCCTCTGGCCAGTAGTGTCTTCTGAGAATTAATAAAAAAAGTTAATCAGATTAGTGAGTTATTGAGACAGGTCAAATTGTTTTGGAGCATTAATATTTTCTATAGAAAAAAACCATAGTTTTATGTTGAACGTACCTTAAGAGATGCATTTGTCTGTAAATTAGGATAGAATGTGAAACGTCCGAGCTGACTGGAAACTGTTTGTTTGGCGAAATTAATTATAACAACATTCGACACGTAACAACGAATTTACACCATGTTCATTCTGTGTTTATATCGTGAATGTAAGGATATATAATATGTTTATACTATTTCACAATCTGTTTATATCGTGTGTATACAATGTTTCTATCGTGTGTGTATCATGTTTATGTGGTTTATACGATTCATAATCAGTTTATACTTTGTTCACACTATATTTATATCAGGTGTTTATACTAAGTTATTTCGTAGGTGAGTATTGTTCACACAAATTACAGTGCGTTTACATCAATTTGACACTATCAACTTTTTCCATTAGTAACGGCGCACAGTGTGCGCCGTTAGAAAGCCTTTTCTGCGCCGTTACAAGTTGTAACAGCGCACAAACCGCCGTTTCACGGTGCGCCGTTACAATCTATGACGGCGCACAACGTCCGTGCGCCGTTACCTCAGTAACGGCGCACAAAAAATGTACGCCGTTATACTTGTAACGGCGCACAATCAACATGTGTCGTCAGTTTAGTGACGGCGCACAATAAATATGCGCCGTTATACTTGTAACGGCGCACAGTGAACGTGCGCCGTTACTAAATTGACGGAAACGGTAACGGTAATGGGGACTCTCTGACGGCGCACATTCACTGTGCGTCGTTACTATACTAACGGCGCACAATCAACATGTGTCGTCAGTTTAGTGACGGCGCACAATAAATATGCGCCGTTACGAAGGAATTTTTTAAAAAAAAATAAAAATGGAAAAAAACTAAAATTAAAATTAAAATTATTCAAATATTTACATCGAAAAGTAATAAATTATGACGACGGACTAGGAGGATCCCTATACCTATTCGGGTCAAATGAAGGCGCATTGGGATTTGCAAATCGTAACTGCTCCTGGAAGTATCGGAACATCATTGTGTGTTCA
>JAYMTP010006579.1:0-11931 GCA_036897365.1 Geranium brycei | reverse complement strand
TAAATATATGATTTATAAATATCGGTTGGTTCGGTTTAAACCAAAAACCGAACCACTTTTTACTCGGTTAAATCCGATCATTCAAGTTACTCGGTTAAATCCGAACCACTTTTTGGTTTGGTTTGAGAATAAGTTATTTGGTTCGGTTAACCAACCACGGACAGCCCTAATGACCATTGTGTCCAACTGCTCCCTACCTAAAAACAAGGCCCCGTCAATTATTATATTTATTTCAAATTATAAGAAATATTTCTCCAAATTAATTATTATATTATATAAATTACAAGAAAATAGTTAAGAAAAAAATGCAATTAATTGAGAATTTTTGGCAACACAATATCATCTTCTTGGGATGCATATGCAGTAGTTAAAATAAAGAGATAAAACAGCCCATGGAAGCACCATGTCTTTATAATTAAGATTGCCAAATAAATAAAACTTCAATAATTACTCTGTATGAGTTTAATTAATTAACCCCAAGAAAGACAATTGGTTGACAATTTGACATAATGAGTGTCACATGCACACTTTATGTAAAAGCATTTGAGTAATAATTATTTGATTTTCAGAATTTCTTAATCCATTCATTTCTAATTAATTCACATTATTAGTCAAATAAGAAGACTGGAAGATTTTTCACTGCGCATGCTTTCTATTAAATATTAACTCAATTAATAAATAAAATTAAGCAGCCCTAATTTTATTTATCTTTTCCTATTAACATGACATCATTGGTTGTCCTAGTCCTTAAGGAGTTAAGGTATCTATCCATTACAAAGGGCATGACCTCCCCATTTGGTGAATGAAACCTTTCTTTAAGATATGGATGATTGAGAGTGTCCTTGGACCCCATCCATCGTTCTAGGTTATGGTATTTGGTACCACTCACTATTAAGCAATAGATTAATTAGTCAAAATATTTTAATTTGTTACTAATATAGGATTACAAGAAGTTACTGGAAAGACCAGCATACTAAACTTTACTCATATTTTCCCTAGCTACTGACCCAGTAAAATATAAATTCAAGATTTGAATGGAGATCTAGCTTAGAGTTGTGTATGCTCTAAAAGTATGGACTTAAAAAGATCGGCAATTTTAATTATAAATTGCTTAAATAATTATTAAAGTATGAATAAATCAATCGATCGACCGAGATAAGGTGGATCATGCAACCTTTACATATTTCGTTGGAACCGAAAAATATGATATATTCTTAAAATATCTATCTACATTTTCATAACATGCCACCTCTCGAAACTCTATAAATAAGTTTTTTGTCTATAAATATATCGTATTACAAAAAAAACTCACCCTTTAATCATATTCCATCCCTAAATAATCTATCATTATTTTTTTTTGTTTAGTACTAATTCAATTGTGTCTAGCAATCACTCTTCAAAAGGGTTGGTGAGGCTTTTTGAGCAATGCACACTAACTCAACACCTACATGAGTCATAACAAAGAGTGTCAAACACACAAGCACCCAAAAGACTGAACAAGTGAAAATGAGAAAGGGATAGAGGATCAAATCAAACCAAACTAGAAAAAATCTCATACTTGTGAAGTCATGATGCAATGGTTTCTTGGTCTTGTTCTAGTTGTGAAGTGTTTTATGGGATGACCCACAAAAATTAAATGAGCAATGAACCCAAAATGAGGCAATATAGAGACAATAGTTGCTTGCAGGTCATGTGTGCCATAGAAGAAACTTCTCTATGTAGACTTGCTCAGATCTTGCTTTCTCCATCAATTTTCACCCACTTGCCAATTTTGGTGCTCACTTACTTGTTACTGGGTACTAGTTACCTACCCACAACAAGTCTCATGTCCCATCTCATGTCTCTTCACTTGTCTTGCAATGGAGTCACATCCACATTGATGGGTTCCTAACTCTTTGTACCAACTTTACATATTTACTTCACTTCACTCTTCTCACCTATTACCTCATTCATGGGTTAAGAATTAAGAATAATGGGTAAGAGAGAGTTAATGTGTACCTTGGACAATTAATGTGTTAGATTGGTATTCCCAATTAGCTGGTGGGGATATTTCTTGAATAGATTACACTCATGGGAATTAGTCAGTACGGTGATCTTGTTGTATGTGGATGTAACTTCTGGTCAGTAAATTCATGAAGGCAAAGAAGCCCCTGTATGTTATGTTCGGGTTTTTGTGATATGGTTTCCGGGACTAACAACGATATCTTGTTAGATTAACTTTCTTATTTTCTTGTCTGATTAGTGTTTTAAGTAACACCATTGTGCTATTTGTGCACCTCATCTTCATTGATACATTTCTTTCGCTGAGAAAAAAAAATGTACTAGTATGAATACTATATTATTGTAATCTAACCAGGCACTTATGGGTCGTGTATGGCTTCACTTTCAATAAAATTCAAATCGTGTCCATGTGTGATGCAGTGGACACATTGTGAACGATCATGTAAATGGAAAACATGATTAACTGCTCAAAATTAATCAAATTAGATTAACCAAACCACTCATTTGAATTTGTACAGCAACAACACTAGTTGCCATAGGAAACAATTAAAACAATTTGCTGTCAATTTACATTAAATTAATATAATTAGTAGGAATCCCCATGTTTTTCTGACATCGTACTTGAATTTGAAGCATAGTTTTTTACCTTCCTTGTCTGAACTGAGACAAGGGTTTTAAGGAAAAAAGAAACTGCAAATTGATGGGTTCATAGCTGTTACATTCATGAATTAACTCAACTAAAAAACCTTAAGCTGATTGTTGAAACGGATTATAATTTTATAATTTAACTTTCCATTTATTTACTTATTTAATCACAACAAGGTTTGATGTTTTTTTCCTCTTGGTTTGAATCTGTTTTTGGTCAAAACCCAAATCTCCAAGCTCACTTTCAAACAGTGTGTGTTGTTTGCCTGGTGAGAAAATCCCAATTTTCTCTCCAACCTGTCATTTTATTTACAGAACATAACAATTACAAAAAAAGAAATCAATATTAAATTGAAATAACAGAAAGTCCCATAAACAGTAAAGACCCAAGAGACTTTGTTTCCTCTGCTTGGAAGATATGCATAACAATGACAATACCTACTCAGAAAACTTCAATAAAATGAAATTAAAAAGAAGAATGGACATTTTAGACCTTGAACCGGTATCTAACCGGGAACTAAACCGGTCGTGAGTAATTGTTTGATTTTGATTCCAAAACTCAGAACTGCCGATTAGTATAGAACAATCAGACTAGTTTGCGTCCTCACGTGTCAATTTCTCGTCACTCACGTATAATATTTATCTTTTATTGTTATTTTATTTCCAAATTTTATATTTCGACTTGATTGTTATAATTAGATCTGAACATTCAATTTTCGTTAGTGTATAATTGAAAATTCAATGTTTTTGGCCATAAATCATGCTCAAATTTGTCTTATAAATCAAGCATGAATTCAAGATCGAAAACTAGTCAGTTTCAACCGAGTAGGACCGGAGCTGGATCGGTCACAACTAGACCCAGAACCAAATCATTTCTCACATGATGAGATTTGGTTCTCATGTATCGAGAATTGTCAGGTTCGTTTCAGGTCGGTTCTGGCCGGTTTGGTTTCGATTCCAGAACCGTGCCCACCTTTAAGAAACAAGAAAAGGGTCTGAGTTGTTGCTACTCATTAAAAAGGTGAGGAATTTCCCTCAAATGTCACAAAAAAGCTCCGACGAGATGAAAAGGACGCCGTCCCCGACTCCGGCGACCGATCAGTTCCTATGCCCGGAAGTGCAAGGTCTTGAGCTCGTCTCCGATCAAACCGAGCCGAACCCATCAACCTCAACCCAAATGGGCACTCCCAAAACCTCCGGCGATCCCCCAAACGCCGGTTCCTGCAGCGGCGGCGCCGCCGGAGCCGCCGTCTCCGGCGGAGATAAGGATGAGGAAGTCCCGGCGGTCGGGTTCGGCGAGCTCTTCCGATTCGCCGACGGGCTCGACTATGTTCTCATGGGAGTCGGGTCCACCGGAGCCGTCGTGCACGGATGTTCTCTCCCTATCTTTCTCCGGTTCTTCGCCGATCTCGTGAACTCGTTCGGGTCGAACCCGAACGACATGGACAAGATGATGAGTGAAGTTCTCAAGGTACCGAACTCAGCCTCTTGATTTCGATATCATATCGGTGTTCTAAAAAACGCTAGACACTTATAAATGTATTTATTTTAATTAATCGGACAAGTCGGAAATTTTTACTGCAGTACGCATTTTACTTCCTCGTCGTGGGAGCTGCGATTTGGGCGTCGTCATGGGCCGGTGAGATTTTCGGATTCAACTACATTTCGGTCGAATTTAATTGGGTCGTCTTCAATTTCTGGTTTTTCTCGATTAATCGAAAAAATATTGGATTTTTAAGATTTTGCTTCACTCTCTGGTTCTCAGAAATTGCTTGCTGGATGTGGAGCGGAGAGAGACAGTCGACGAAGATGAGGATAAAGTACCTAGAAGCGGCTCTGAAACAGGACATTAAGTACTTCGACACCGAGGTTCGAACCTCCGACGTCGTTTCGGCCATTAACACCGACGCTGTCATGGTCCAAGACGCCATTAGCGAGAAGGTCAAGCTACTAGAACACCGTATTTTTTAATTACATCATATCCTAAATTGACCCTTTAATCCTTTCCCACCCAGTTCACAGCGTGTTCGAAATTCAAATCTCTTCATTAATAGTGTGAGACTCAAACTCATGTGGTGTCTTGAGAACCTAAAACACTATTTTTTACTTCTTAGATATTGTTGTGTTTTTGTTGGGTTTTGGTTTTAGACTGGAAATTACTATTTTTTTATTTATTTTCAGTGATATTGGGTAATTAGCAAAAAAAATCATTTTTTTCCTTCATCAACATTGTGTTTCTGTTGGGTTTTGGTTCTTGGACTGTAAATTATTGATTTTTTTTGTGATGTGAAATTGGGTAATTAGCAATATGTATAGCAACTTTTTCTCCTTCTTCAACATTGTGTTTATTTTGGGTTTTGGTTCTAAGACTAAATTGTTGATTTTTCTTGCTTTGTGAAATTGGGTAATTAGCAACAAAAAACAGCAACATTTAGCAAAAAGAAAAAAGCACCATAATTTGGTGGTGTGAGTGTGACTATAAATTACTGATATTTGTTGTCTGAAATTGAGCAATTAGCAACAAAAAAACACAATAGCAACATAATTTCTTCTCCAACACTGGGAGAGTGAGACTGTATTCATGAAAACTCTCAGGAGCAACCTTGCAATCAACAGAACCGCGAACCTTGAACTTGAGTTTAAGGAACGAATTTTTATTTATGCCCTAAGCCACTTGGATAACTCATGGTGTTTGTAAATCACTTTCTTGAAATTGGGTAATTAGCAAAAAAAAAACAATACTTTGTTTTTATTCTCGGTTTTGGTTCTTAGGCTGTAAATTACTGATCTTTTTAATTTTTAGTGAAATTGGGTAGTTAGCAAAAAAAGAATAGAAACATGATTTTCTCCTTCAACATTGTGTTTATTTTGGGTTTTGGTTCTGAGACGGTAAAAACTGATTTTTTATATTTACTTGTTATGTGCAGTTGGGTAATTTTATACACTACATGGCCACTTTTGTTTCCGGGTTCATAGTTGGGTTCACCGCCGTGTGGCAATTGGCTCTGGTGACTCTGGCCGTCGTGCCTCTCATCGCCGTGATCGGCGGCGTCCACGCCGCCACTCTCGGCAAGCTCTCCTCCAAGACCCAAACAGCTCTCTCTCAAGCCGGCAACGTCGTAGAACAGGTACAAGTGTCGTAAAAGTTGGGTCAGTTCAGTGTTGTAGAAAATGCTAGGCGCTAGTCAGATTGAGAGGGTCTTCTAAGAAATAGCCGTAAATTAATTGGAATATAAATCAAATTCAAGGATTAACCAAAAATCGTAAAAGATTAATCTGATAATCGGAGACTAATAAGGAATTATTCGGACAAATCGAGAATTTTTACAACATTAGGGCAGTCATATATTCTTACAACACCAAAATAATTTTATATTATCTGGACGTTTAAGTCGACTAATGTTCAGAAATTTTATCAGCTCGACTGGATTGTTCAAAATTTGACCGAACCGATCAGAACCAAACCGGACCGGCCCTAACACATTTTTCTGATATTTATGTGCACATGCTTGAATTTGTAGACAATAGTGCAAATAAGAGTAGTTATGGCCTTTGTTGGAGAATCAAGAGCATTGCATAGCTACTCTGAGGCTCTGAGGACCGCCCAGAAGCTCGGCTACCGGACCGGACTCGCCAAGGGGTTGGGGCTCGGGGCAACCTACTTCGTCGTCTTTTGTTGCTACGCGTTGCTTCTATGGTACGGAGGCCACCTTGTTCGGCACAACTACACCAATGGCGGGCTCGCCATTGCCACCATGTTCGCGGTCATGATCGGAGGACTGTAAGTATAATTCGAATCGATTGTTTACTCTCGACGAATTGGGATAATCGTAAAAACTGGTGGTGTAGTATCAGGATGGTAATGGGTTGGTTTTGGGAGGGTTTAGTAATTTTTGTTCTATACACTTTAAATCAGTGATAACGTGTTTCTGTCGAGCCTGACATATGTTTAGCAGTGTTCTAAAAATACGTTAGAGGCTAGTCGGGCAGATAGGGCCTCCTAAAACTAACTGAGAAATTAAACGGATTACTGGATTAATCGGGAACTGATAAGGTTAGCCGAGAATTTTTAGAATACTGATATTCAACGATCTCGTCCCCTACCCGTCTTACCGGAATATTAGATTCCCCTCGAGTTCGGGAATTTGTCATTATTCATGTGTAGTATCTCACTTTGCAATTTGCAAGAGTGAGCTATCTAAGATTTTGCACAGTTTTCGGCGAACTTCGTTAAAATAGACAGAAAATGAGTCACATGCACGTTACATGACCTCCAAAAGTTTTAAAAGAACATATTTCCCCTTAAAAATGTTCTTTTTCTAAATATTTACATTCTATGATGATAAATATATATTTTGTAGTTACATTATTTAATTTTTGCATATAATTTTGATTTTTTTAGTTTTAAGCAATCGTATAGAAAAATAAAAACTCTCAAACCTTGACGGGAATTTGTTGTCCTCGATCTGATGAGATAAATATACTACACAGCCAGTTTTTACAATTATTCCTCACAATTTAGCTTTACTTGCATTTTAATTTTATATTCACTTTGAGGATGATTTATGATGAATATTATAGGGGTTTGGGACAATCTGCTCCGAGCATAGGCGCATTTGCAAAGGCCAGAGTCGCAGCAGCCAAAATCTTCCGGATCATCGATCACAAACCAAGCGTCGATCGAAACAACGAGACAGGTTTGGTGTTGGAGACGATCACGGGGCTTGTCGAGATGAGAAACGTGGAATTCTCGTACCCATCGAGGCCTGACGTTAAGGTCCTCAACGATTTTTGCCTTAATGTTCCCGCCGGAAAGACCATAGCTCTGGTCGGGAGCTCAGGCTCCGGCAAGAGCACCATCGTGTCTCTCATTGAGA
Source organism: Geranium brycei (assembly GCA_036897365.1). Lineage (NCBI taxonomy): Eukaryota > Viridiplantae > Streptophyta > Magnoliopsida > Geraniales > Geraniaceae > Geranium > Geranium brycei. The sequence goes on along the minus strand of JAYMTP010006579.1, from coordinate 4,408 downwards.
GATTCTATGATCCCACATCGGGTAAGTTATTCAATAGAGAATTTACTTCTTTATCAGTAGAGAATTTATGTTGGCAGTGCTCTAAAAAAGCAAGGAGCTAGTAGGCGAAGAGTATCTTTTAAGTACTAATCAGAATATTACTCAGGAAAATTGAAGAATAATTCGGATTGAAGGATGAATCGAGAATCATAGAAGACTAATCGGAGACTTATCGAAAATTAATCAGTAATTAATCGGACAAGTCGGGATTCTTAAAACACTGTATGTTAGTGAACTATCCAAAAACTTGAAGAGTTTTTCTAAGCCAGTCTATTCAGTTCAAGAGACTTCCAATTTTTTTCAAAATGACGTAATTGCCCATGAACAAAAAAAATGTAAATTTTTATGATAAATAAAACTTTTTAAATATTTCATGTCAATTTTACATTTGAAGGTCGTTTTTCATATCTTTAATTCGTTTTTAACCTTGGCCAGCGAGTAAAAAAAATAAGTTCACGATAACTTCTTGCGACCAATATACACTGACTCTCCTTGCAAAAATGAGACACTACACAACTAAATTTCTACAATTATCCTATTCATTATTAGGGATTTGAAGGGTATTTTTGTCTTTTTCCCATTTATTTTTTCGGAGAAATTTAATGCATTAGGTCATGTAGTTCATGTGAGTAATGTTGGTGTTCTTGAATGAGTTTCATCAATGAGTGTACCAAAATTTAATTTCTTGCAGGGCAAGTAATGGTGGACGGTCGTGACATAAAGACGTTGAATCTGAGGTGGTTGAGGCAGCAAATAGGGCTGGTGAGCCAAGAGCCTGCACTGTTTGCCACCACCATTAAGGAGAACATACTCCTCGGTCGGCCCGACGCCTCGTTCGTTGAGGTGGAGGAGGCTGCCAGGGTCGCCAACGCCTTTTCCTTCGTCGTCAAGCTTCCCGAGGGCTTTGACACCCAGGTTAGATTCGATCTGGGACATGGTAGGGGTACAAACGGGCCGAATCAGGCCTGATTTTGTGAAGGCTCAGTTTGGGTCGAGCCCGGTTTGAAAATATATGGCCGGGCTCGACTTCAGATTGAAGCTGACACTTGGGTCAGCTTCAATGTAAGGCATTACGTACTGGCTGACTGTTTACGGTCTGGACAGAGATTCGACATATATGATCTTATGGATAGAAGATCACTGGGAACACCAGAACCCGAACACATTAGTTGGAATGTCGCTCTGGACCCCAACTCGATCACTGGTAGGGGGCCACTGGACCTCATTTCACTTATCGGTCTGGTCCCCGCCTGTGAACCACGACTCGATGATCGCCTCAAACTGTAAGAATTTCCTGAAAATTGGTTTAAAATAAATCCAAATATAAACCAGTAAAACAAATGATAACTCAAAACGGTCTAAAATAATAATATGTGAGAATTTCATGGAATTTATTCATAAAAACCCGAATTGAACTAAACCAAACACCGAACCGAATTCTAGAGGTTTAATATTAGTTTTTATTTTCTTAAAGTTGAATTGATCAATTTGATTGAAAACTTAATCGACTCAAAACTAAACTTTGAACAACTCTAATGGGCACTACTCCTTGATCTTGCCCCATGCGGGTTCGGCCGCAAATCTGAAATACTTAAATCCCCCAAACTTTTAAAATTTTAAGTAGATTGGGTTTTAACATAACAATTCCCTCAAAACATTTCAGGTAGGAGAAAGAGGGTTGCAGCTCTCGGGAGGCCAAAAGCAGAGAATAGCCATAGCCAGAGCAATGCTCAAGAACCCATCAATCCTCCTCCTAGACGAAGCGACGAGCGCATTGGACTCCGAATCCGAGAAACTGGTCCAGGAGGCTCTCGACCGGTTCATGATAGGGAGGACCACCCTCGTCATCGCCCACCGCCTCTCCACCATCCGCAAGGCCGACCTCGTCGCCGTGCTCCAAAATGGAAGCGTCTCCGAAATCGGAACCCATGACGAGCTCTTCTCGAGAGGCGAAAACGGGCTCTACGCCAAGCTCATTCGGATGCAGGAGATGGTGCACGAGACGGCCCTAAGCAACGCCCGAAAGAGCAGCGCCAGGTACGCTCTTGTTTTCATTTTCGAGGTTAAAGGTTAATCGAATATTAAAAATGATTAATCAGAAACTAATCGGGAGATTTATCGGACAAATCGAGAATTCTTACAACATTAGTGGGTAATCAAAATTCATCAAAATAGAGGAAAATAGGTCATGCTATTTTCTTTTTAGAGCTTCCAAACACATAATTGTGTAGAAAAAAATATAATTTTAATTAAATCAAACAATTTTCCCTTCTAATTTTATTATAATTTTCTTCAAAATGTATTTTCATCACATCAATTTATTGTTAACAATATAAAAAAAATGTTTACGTCAAATTTTGTAATTAGCAAATTATGTTATAACCCGAGAAATAATATTTTTTGCAATGATCTTTGTATACAATTTAATTTCTTTGTTCTTGCCATTGATTTTTGGATCCACAGGCCGTCAAGCGCAAGGAATTCCGTGAGCTCCCCAATAATCGCCCGGAACTCCTCCTACGGCCGCTCGCCATACTCCCGCCGCCTCTCAGACTTCTCCACCTCAGACTTCGCCCTCTCCGCCGACCCCTGCCGCCTCGAGAGCCTCCCTTTTAGGGATCAGGCGAGTTCATTCTGGCGCCTGGCCAGAATGAACTCGCCCGAGTGGGCATACGCGCTGATGGGATCCGCGGGCTCCGTGGCCTGCGGATCCCTTAGCGCGTTCTTCGCGTACGTGCTGAGCGCGGCGCTCAGCACGTACTACTCCCCGGGCCCCGCACAGATGCGCGCGGGCATCTGGGAGTACTGCTACATGCTGGTTGGGCTGTCGTCTGCCGCGCTGGTCTTCAACGCGGCGCAGCACTTCTTCTGGGGCGTCGTCGGGGAGAACCTGACGAGGCGGGTCCGGGAGGGGATGCTGGCGGCCGTGCTGGAGAACGAGGCGGCGTGGTTCGACCGGGAGGAGAACGAGAGCGCCAGGGTCGCTGCCAGGCTGGCGCTCGACGCGAACAACGTGAGGTCGGCGATAGGGGACCGGATCTCGGTGATCGTGCAGAACGGGGCGCTGATGGTGGTGGCGTGCGCCGCGGGGTTCGTTCTGGAGTGGAGGCTCGCGCTCGTGCTCGTCTCGGTGTTCCCGTTGGTTGTGGCAGCGACGGTCTTGCAGGTTTGTGATGTGTTATTGCTCTTTTTTCGAATCCATAAATGGTAGAGTTTCTGGGAACTAAATAGAGAATCAACAGAAGAAAATTGAAAATGAAATAGACTGATAGGGATTAATAAGAGACCAGTTTTCTAAAAAACAATATGTGCTAATTCGGCAGAGACGACCTCCTGAGGACTAATCGAAGATTTATTAGGTTAATCATAAAATAAATCAGATTTGAAGGGTTAATCGAGAATTACAGAGGATTAATCGGACAAATTGGAGATTTTTCAAACACTGTAATAGACGAATTAGACTTGTCGGGATGTAAACGAGTCAACTCTTTAACGAGTCGCTCAAGCCAGATACGTTAAATATTCAGTTCGAACTCATTATAAATGAGCTTGAGCTAAATTCGAGCTCAAGGTTTGACTCGTTTAATAAACGGGCCATGCTTGAGCCTAACCCTTCTTGATAACTTACGAGACGGCTAATTTACTATTTCACTAGTTATATATTATTGTTTATAAAAAAGTAATGAATATACGCATATTGAAAACTAGAGGAACCAGACTAGAGTTGGTTCGTTTACTAATGTAACTAATTATCGTATATAATTTTTAAAAAATTAATGAATATTAAAATATAGACGCAACATAACTCGAGTAGGCTCGTTCAATACTGAATTAAGTTCGAGTCGACTCGTACTCGAATATGACTATTTTTTTCATACATTTCTGAAGCTTAAAATCACATAAGCTCGATTGAGCTGAGTTATGATTATTTAAGACTCGATTCAACTCATTTACATTATTACTGTATCCCGAGTTTAAATTTTAGGGATAATGACATTTTGTTACACTTAACTATAGCGAAATGACACTTTCATATCCTAACTAACTCTCTCTCTTTTGTAGTACCCACACAATTTTTTTTTGACAATCTACCTCTAAAATGCCTAAAATACCTAAACTACCCTTGGTTTAAGAAACCATAAATTGAATTGATGCAATTTTATTTATCTCTGGTTCAATTTGGTTTATATTTAAGATGCAATTACAATTATGCCCCTAAATCTAAAATTAAATTTCAACCATTTCAAATCTGGTTTGATACATCAAATTGGACCATTTCTATTCTGATTTCTTAAACTAGGAGTATTTTAGTCATTTTATACTAAAAAAAATAGTTAGAGTATGAAAGTGTCGTTTCGCTAACTTAAGT
>JAYMTP010006578.1:0-11931 GCA_036897365.1 Geranium brycei | reverse complement strand
TGTTCTAATTAGGCCAAATTAATTTGAGATAGTTTAATGTTTATATCCGGTTCCGGTTAAACCGGAAAACCGGTCAATTTTTTCGGTTAACCGTGTAGACGGTTTTGGACCATTACTGGTCCGGTCTCGGTTTTAAATTTTAAAAATCGGAGTTGACCGGTTCGGTTATCGGTTTTGCTCACCGGTTCCGGTTAACCGGGTTTGCACAGCCCTAGATGTAATTGTCTGCTTCTATGGATGACTTTGGAATCTGTTAATTTTTGGGAAAATAACACTTCATCACACCTAATTATACATTTCTCTCAATTTATACTTCACTAAAAAGTTCTCTTAATTAGACGATACTCTTAACACATGTAAAATATCAGTGGAAAGTAGGTTGACCTCGAAGATGCACTTTAACGAGACTCTCTCTTCGGACAAGTATGCTAACTTTCATTCAATCCCTCCTGTTCGTGTTTTGGTACATGAGAAGAAGCAACCATTGCAGGAGGGTTGGGTCCAAGGGGAAGGAGGTTTGAACATAGAGTAAAACCCAAATGGGTATGTGGAGAACAATGAGACTAAGCTTTATTGTTTTGTATTTTTCTAGGTTTAATGGCCTCACAAACAAGGAGATGTCTAAAACAACTAAATCGATCTGAATTGACTCGTGAAAAGATAGAAAACCAAACCAAAAACTGATCAATTTGATCACTTGATTTACTTGAGGTCATTTATCTTCATTATTTAGCCCAACAAAAAATAAAGTCAATTTTAGTCAAAAGAACCGAGAGTGAAAAGCACATGAAAACCAGTTCGAATAAAACAATTTGAACTTCGAAGGATTGATCACTAATGAAATGATAAAATCAATAATTGATAGATCAATTCAATCGATTGGATTAGTTTGAACTTTGAAGTTCAATTTTGCTTCCCTGGTCCTCTCTATCTATCTCTACCGCAGTTCACTCACATTACTGAAAATTCAAGCAAGACAATAGATTTTTTTCCAACCAAATGTAAAATACTTCCTTTGAACCACATAATACATGTAGGTAATGTTACAATGATTGTAGTTCGTTGAATAATTGGTCAGAAGATAAATGGGTGGGTCTGCAACGAATATGTAGATAATTTCACTTCACTGCTTCATTCCGACACCTCAGCTCCGGCGAGTTTTGGGTCTGTTTGGTAGTATACAATATCACCAGTGTCGCTCACATAATGATCCTTCCTCATACTTTTGATGAGTACGCCTATCAAGTGCAATGGCAGAGGCCATGACTTCTTCGGCTCCCTGTAGTACTTCCCCAGAACTGGCTTAGCCGCTTCCGTCTACAACAACAATGTATATGCAAATCATTTAGTCCTTTCCCGAACAGTCATGGACTGCTAATTCAAGATTATGCGAATGCGTTACTTACAGCTTCTATCAAGTGGTAGTGTGGGATTTGAGGGAAAAGATGATGGATCACATGCGTTCCAATGTCATGGTGGATGTTATTGATCCATCCGTAGTCCCGGTCAAGGGTGGTCAACCCTCCCCTCAAGTAGCTCCATTCCTGACGAGTCATCGTGTATAACATAAATATCTACTTGGTGACATAGAAATATAACTTCATTTGCAAATGAAAATTTGATCACATACCTCTCCGCGGTACCATGGAAGCTTGTCCTCGTGGCCATGGTGATGCAAGTAAGTCACAAAGTCCAACCACATGACAAAAATCTGCAAATGGATTCAAATTCAATACACAAAAGGGTGTAAAGGAAAATGAAAGCCATGAAGTGGCGGTGGAGAAACTGAACATACATACCCAGTAAGGTATGCCGTAGAGTTTGAGTACTTGGATAGGACCCATGGTGAAGGACAGACCCACAAGCAGAGCAACCATGGCAAAATAGCTGGCAGTGGAGGTGAGAACGTCTTTTTTCTCGCTTCGGACAAACAAGTCACTATCTGGATTGAAATGAGATCCAGTCTTTCCAGGACTCCGAGCCCACTGTGATCGAGACCATATATATTCTAAACATATCAGAACCACAAACCTTAAGGTCTCAATTCAGTCCCATCAATAGAGAAACAGAAGGCTTACCAGATAGAAAGGATAAGCAAGCATGGGCAATGGCAAGGCGAACCTGGCTATTTTGGTTACCATATCCAAGTTATTGTAAAGTTTCTCAGGAATCTACAAAAACAAGTAGACTAAATTAGAAACAGTTTCCACAATTGGCTCAAGAAGACTCGCGGGCATCAACCCTTAAACTCACCGGATGCCAAGATTCATCGTTCTCAACGTGTCCATGATTTTGGTGGTGAGTTCTGTGGCTAATCCTCCTATAGTAATCATCACAAGAGCAATTACACTAACTTTCGAGCTCAAATGTCAAATCAAAGCACTTGAGACAAATTCGGAAGCAAACAAGGTTTCCAAGAACTAACCATCCATGATAGGGAACAAGAATTGAAGAATGGAGGAAGTGACCAACCAGGCTGTTCAGCTTGGGATTGTTTGAGAAGCTACCATGACCACTGATATCAGAAGCAGACAGTTTGAATTGAGACCAGCGAATAACAGAAATCAACCATAAGCACAAATGAGAAGGAGCTGAGAAATACCAATCATGGCCGAGAACAAAGAGAGCCCAGAACATGGTCCCCTGAGCAAACCAGTAGAGAGGCCAAGTGACCCAATTGTTGAAATAAGCTGCAACAGCAGCCAATCCAAAAACAATAGCCACATCTCTCACCACATACCCCATAGATCTCCACGGGTCCTTAACCCAGCAATGCTTCGGAATGGCCGCCCGAATATCCGCCAATCTGAACGGCGGCGGCGCGCCGGGATCGAACTCGCCGCCTTCCCCAACCCCATTAACCACCACCCCCTTCTCTTCCTCCAAAGATGTGATTTTTAACGGCGAGCTCACATTCAGAGCCCACCTCCTCGAAGACCCAGTTGAGAAGATCCCGAGTGAAGAAGAAGAAGAAGATGAAGAACCAGAAATCCTGATTCTGGACGGCGTTAATGGCTGAAAGCGAGAGCTGGTTGGGTGTCCGGTTCTGGGTCGGGAGTAGACTCTGGGGAGGGGTCTCAGGCCGCATTCGGATAAGACCCAACTCGCCATTGGAGACCCAGAAGAGGAAAAGCAGAGAAATTTGAGCTCCACAACAATGGCGTATGAGAGGATATGGTGAGAAGATAACACAAGGGCTCTTTACCTCCACTCCTGACTAAAAGATCCTAACTTGTGGTGCTTCTTCTTCCTTGTCATCTCTCCTTCTCTCTCCCTAATTGTATTTATACACGAATTTGTATGGAGCTCATGAAAAAAAAAGTGTATTTGTGGTTGAAATGAAAATTTGCTTTCTTTAATGTTAATCCTCTGTTTCGCGCTCTCAGTGGCTTCTCCATACACAAGCCTCAATTTGACCAGTCGCTATAGGCTTTGGTCCAATTCACTTTTCTTTCCTCTGTTTTTATTGGTGTAGAGAAATTGGGGTGACGTGGTCAGAGCTTCCGTTCTACAAACCAAAACGTGGTTAACAAAACAAATTGATTTCATGGAAACGTGGATGATATGGAAGTTTTTTATAGCTCAAAAGCTTAATTCATATGATATGATATTTTCACACTGAGGCTTCACACCTGCCGTCCATCATAAAATCTCTGTTGCCTAATCGATCGGATTCGGACCACATCTCTAATTTTCTTCCTTTGGTATTGGTGACAGTGATTTATGATGCAGGGTCAATTCATGATTCCACAGAAAAAGAAATATGCATGCACTCCACATGTTTTACCTATTGCTCGTGGCCGGTGAGTGAGACTCCGAAGAGGCTGCCACTTCTCGATTCTTGATCTTCAATGGCTGGCCACGGAATTAGCAAGAGGACCTGAACATAGATCTGATACCGTTTGTGTTTTGTTGATAAGAGTTTAAACAAGATTGGTTGCTTTCAGCTAGCTACTGGTCGTAGTGCCAAAACAGCATGTGAGTGTTAGTTAAGTCATATGATTGATAACAAACAAGGCTCCTGAACAATCAAATATACAGATTCTTAATTATTGTAGAAATACGGTGAACAGTCTCTTTCCGGGTATTGTACATAGATCATGAGACGTGTGAATTCTTGCTTGTTCAATCATGTATGGACTTTGCTTGCATCAACAGGCCACAAGAGGATAAGGCAGAAAGTTAAGCATTCAAACAGATCAATTCAAATTTCTACCAACTCCATAATTAGTCTAATAATTCTCCACAAATGTAGTCAAACATGCTTGTTTAATAAGTGTTGGTAGCACATAGAATATGCAAACAAATTTCGTCCTCATTGCCATATGTTGAAAGTTCACTGAAAAGACTTACAAAGGGCTAGTTAACAAGAAATGAACTGAAAATTCAACTTGGCCGTTGAATTTTCAGCATATTGTTATGTGGCTCAATGCCCCACAGTTGTCATTTTTTCAAAAAAATTTACATCTGGAGAATAGGTCTGAACGTAAGCTGATCTTAGACGCTTAGGAATTGAGTGTGTATTTACCAAAAAGATCAATCATTTCTTCCAAACATATTAGAAATCCAACTTCTGACGTCGGGAAGCAACACATTTACTTGGTGTGTGAAATGAGGTGTAAAAGTATGTTGCTTGCATGAATATGAAAGATAATGCAGGGGAAATTCACACTTGCCTATTGAAGCGGCCACATTAAACATGAGAAAACTGCTTAACATTACAGAGAAAAAATAGATGAAAAGGGCAACACAAATAACTTCAACATTTTGCATTTGTGAATCTACAAGGGCTTCTGAGAATTATAAAAGAGTAGTTTGTAAGAAAGACTCCTATAATGGTTTTCGCCCAAATGATGGTAAATGATTCATATTGCTGAATGCTCAGTGATCAATACGAAAATGTTAAATCACATTGTTCGAATTGCAAACAGGCATTGAATAGATGTTGTAGATGAGATGCCATAGTGAAGAGCATTATGCAGCCGTAAGTCTTTCAACATCACACTTCCCCGGTAAATTAGTATAAAAACAACGGAGACATAAATTTAGAGTTGATCTTGAGATACAAAGATAGTTAACTTGCCAAGGTACACACGACACTACAGAATATGGATAACCATCTGTAAAGTACAAAGATTCAAAACGGAACAACACTAGAATCTTTCACAATTTAGATGAGTCCTGAAACTTGTTCAACTGGGAATCTCCATACTCGTGGTTGTTGCTGATAAACAAAACTGGGATTCTACCCCTATCATATCAAAACTTGAGCTCATAGATTGAAAAACTAAACAATTATTTTTCAAATTCATTTCATGTAATTTGGAAGTCATTACTGTTCACAAATTTGTTACTTCACTTTAGGAGCAATACTAAAAAAAGAAAACTGCAACCCCTAAGATTTCAGAGATTAGATCATCCTCATGACAATTTAACACTGAAACTGCTATCGCTCGCGAAAATTACACAAAATCGGAAGGAGAAATGATTATCAGGCAGTCTGTAATCTGAATTATTGTGCCGTAATTGTACAGGTTGAGTTTTAGAGAGAGTACCGAATCCATTGGACGGAGATGGCTTTGAAAAGAGCTCTTCGCACATGTTGACTCCATAACCATCTGATTCTTCTTCTTCTTCTTCTCACAGTGGAGACAGAAATTGAAGACGACGGCGATGTTGCTGCGCGAAGCTTCTGTTCATGATTGTGTGATTGAGACTCTAATGGAATGGAGTAAGGTGGATCGTCTGATTGGGACTTGATCGGATTTGACTGCTTGCCACGTGTGAGAAAATGTATGGTCAGTATTATTGAGTGGGCCCCATTTTTTAAAGGCTTTGTTTTGTTAAGGATGTCTGTGGTCCCGTTAACCAAATCAAAAGGTTAAATATTCAACCGAGTCAAGAATTTGGTTTTTATAATTTTTAAGACCATAATTAAAACTAGAGATAATTGAATGGTTAGATTTTAATTATTAGAAAGTGATTCGATTTTTAGTTTAAACTTAATCAACTAAAATTTATAGGATGATATTTAAACATAATTTATTATCCATCCAAACTAATGATAATTAAAAATATGTATAAGCATTAACTTTAAATATCCGAAAATTTTGCAATGAAATCGAAATTTGGATAGAAGTTTTTGTGTGGAGTTAAACTATGTCGTTTGTAAAAATAAATAAAAAGTCTCTGGTTTGATTTATCTGGTTGATTAATGGTTTTTATCATATGAACCATATCTGAACGAAAACTTACTGATCAAGTCAAAAATAAAACAATAACCTGACGATAATTCATGATTTTCGATTCTTTAGTTTTAGTTCGTTCTGATTTTTGGTTAAAAATAGACACGCTAAAATCGATCTGTGAGCATGAGAAAATATGAAGGAAAAAAACAGGTATAATGCAATCATTTAGTATTAATAATTTACAGTAGTCAGTATATGAAATCATTTCTTTCTAACTGACAAAATAGCATATAATAATTTGAAGTTGAAATATGTAACCTGACAAAAATTGTAAGTTATGGGTACATGTGACAAATAATGTACGTCCAAAAGAAGCTATAAAAATAATAGCCACTCAGATAATTATAAACAAAAGAAAAAAAGAAGAGCCCGTGCGAAGCAAGACCTGCGCTGGCAGCAGTAGCACGAGAGGCACAAATTTCCTCACAACAAGGCTATGAACTCCCACTTCCTCAAAGCTTTACCCATTTCTCGGATTCACAAACACATTAAGTATTCTATTAAAATCTATGTCTTCAAACAAATATGACCCAAATACTTTTGTTGTGCTCCAATTCTGATCTGAAGCCAAGAAGCAAGCAGTGTCAACTATTAAATCACGCTCAAATTAATTCATTTTAAAAATTAGGCATACATGAAGAAAAAAATACATCACTAAGGAGGCAATATCTTAATAAAAAATATTAGATATAAAATTATATATAAAAATAACTCACATTTGATTTACTTATTAATATCAATTTCTTTTTGAATAAATGACCGTTTGATAAGTCATTATAGAATACACGAGTTAGGGTCACCGGAAAAGAGTTAGACTTACACTCTCGATTAGAATTTGATTGAGCAATAACAACAATACAATACAATACACTGTCATATTAGAACCCGACTGAGCAATAACAACACTACATGACACCGCCATATTACCCGACCGCTTAACAAAGTATTGGGGAATAATTAATTGTACATGGACAAAAAATAATAATGGTGTAACTAATTTTCCAAATGCACTTGTTGAAAGACATTAAATTTTATAAAATAAACCCTTGTGAAGTCCTCAATACTATAGCCATTGACAAATGTAATATATAATGATATAAACAGATACATCCCCCTAATAATCATATTAGAAGGTCATTTCACTGCCTAATTTTCTTTATCTCAAAACTCACCCAAACATGTACGGACACGACGCCGCGCCGCCGCCAACCCCCTCCGCCGGAGCCTTCCCCGACATCTCCACCTCCGCCGCCGCGGACACCCTAGCCAATCTCCTCAACAACCTCCCCTCCACAAACCTCTCCCTCCCTCCCCGCCGCCGCACCCCACGCGCCGCCACACCCGCCACCGCCGCAGCTTCTCGAGACGAATTAGCTCCTCCGATAGTCTCTTTCTCCGGCGAAAACCTCTCATCCTCCCTCTCGGAGCTCCTCCTCTCTCCGTCGAGCCTCGGCTTCTTCCAGCTCACCGACCACCCCGTCGCTCCCGGACTCGCACGCGCCGCCGAGTGCGACGCGCTCTCACTCCTCGACCAGAAGGACTCCATTTTTCCAGCCAAAAACTGGCCGCTCGGGTTCGAAGACGGCTCGTTTTGCCTGGACGGCTCGGATTTGACCGGACCGGTGGCGTTGACCGGCATGCGGGGGTTCGTGGCCGGCATGGAGAGGCTCGGGCTGGAGGTGTTGCGCTCGGTTTCGGGAGCGGTCGGGTTTGAGGACCCGATCGGAGACGATCCGACCCGGTTTCGGACTCTGGTGACGGTTACGGAGGCGTCACCGGGTAGGAAGTACCCGTTTGTGGTGCGGTTGCAGTACCAGATTCGGAGCCAGAAGTACTCGTTGCTGACGGATTCGGGTCCGGTTACTTGTGTGTCGCCCCAAGTGGACTCGGTTCTTGTTTCTTTAGGAGACATTCTCCAAGTGGGTATTTTTTTACTTAGTAACTCTTAATTTTATAACATTCATTTGTATGTTAAGTGATTTATATTACGTAAAATAATTTGAAATAAAATAACATATACAATGAGTAGGAATAAACTCGACTAATAAAGTTTACTTTTTAATTATGGTCGGTCTGAAACACGTGACATAATCTTACATGATAACATATAATTTAATTAAGTCCTTGATTTGAGCATATAAAACCATATGGATATTTTTTAATACATAAATAAAGAGCAAGTACAAAATTCAATTAACAAGAATGATTTTTTTTTGTTGCCAAGTTAGACCTAATACATATGACCAATTTACATTCATAGCACACAGAAACATCTTGGCGTTGGCATGTAAAATAAATCAGCCTTGTACATTTAAGGTATAGGAAATAAAAATGAGTAGGGTTGGTCTTGAAAATAAATAATTTAGGAGACCCTATATTTTATTTTATTGTGTGCCATTTTCTCTTTTGTTTCCTTCTCATGAAATTTTGTAATATTCATTTATTAAGATATTCGGTAATTAAATTTTAGTTTTCCAAGAAAAAATAATACATTGGCATGTAGCATGAAAGAAAAATTACATATTACTCATTTTCATATCATTATTCTCAAATAACAAAAAAATTATACATCACTCTTTTTAATCATCACTCATGTATGAGGTAATTAAATCTAACTGAATTTTGAAATAAAAGACCAAAATGCCCTTACTTACTGTAAGGCTTGTTTGATTGGTTCAAATAAGAAACCGATTCATTTAAAATAATCTTGGAAATTTTAAAAATGAACAGGGTTGGTTGGTATATATGAAATGTAGGTATGGAGCAATGGGAAGGTGAAGAAAGTGAGAGGAAGCTGGGCAGTGGGCAGTAACAACAACAACAACATGAACTCGCGCTGCGTATCAATGACAGTGGAGCTCACTCTCCCCATCAACACTATGGTCTCTCCTCTCCTTCCCATTCCTCACCGGAACAATGATCGTGACGGCGACAGTGACGAGGACGATGAAAAAGCAATCATAGAGAACAAATTTAAGTTCAAGCCATTTTTGTTTGACGAGATCTATGCGTGGAAGGTCTCTCACTCGGGAATTCTTTTCAATGATCCGCTCGACAAATATCGAGTTGAATCAATGTGATTTTGTACCTTTGATTACTCGTCAGACATAAGAGTTGTGGCAATGGAGGTTGTTGTTGTTGATTTTGAGTAGCCGTAGCACTTTTTAGAAAGATGATGGTTACTTAACGGCCACGCAATTGACACACATAGGTTGTTTGTATGATTGCTGGAATTGTCCGTAGTCGTTATTAGTGGTATACTCGTAAGTTTCCTTGACTTGTACACAAAGCGAGGAAATTAATTTCTCAAGGCTCAACCTATACAACGAAAGTGAAATGAAGTGAGCAACTCCAAATCAAACTAGTTTATTTTTGTTTTGTTTGTTGGTCTTGTGTTGGAATGGACAAGGAAAAGGAATAGAGGTAAATACATAGTCCTTAGGATTTACTTGTCTTATGTTGTCAAAATACAATTCAATTCATCGTGAAATAGTGATCATACGCATCGCATATAAATATAACGTGAGATAAATTATTTTTGACGTGTTAAAAGATCAATCCAATACAAAATTTTGAATTCATAAATAGAGTTTTAAAATATTTATTAAATAATATTATGAATATACAACTTTAGATGTGAATGAAACATTTTGATTATATTGATTGGTGCACCCGGGTCGTAGTTGTTGGGGACAAAAATAGCTCACATGCTGGCGGGTGCTTCTCATTAGGTGTTCAACCTCCACTTATAAGCACCTTAATCACTATTTAAAAATTTTCAATTTTTTATCAAAAAAACACATTATTTAAAATAAAAGAAAGCTTAAATAATTGGCTTTATTAAACTAAACGATCGACATCAAATTTGACAGCAGTCAGAAGATTCTGCGGGATAAATGTTCCGCCCGGGTCCGGTCCCGAGTTACACAAGCAAATGCGTTGTATCACATTTTCTAGAAATAAACGAAAGAGAAACATTGGGTAAGGATTTTAGGATTGTCTTAAAGTCAGGCACGATGCTTACTAGCTGATTTAGAAAACTTGCTCTTACTAGATAGTCTTAGTCACTCTTTGACAGTCATATTTAATTGTTCTTGGCCACCTACCAAAAAGCCTCTCGAACTCTCACGACCTCCACCTCAACTGGATGAATGAATCTTGTTTATCAAAAAAATGTTTGTAACAAAACCATTGTTTATGAAATATATTATTGGGAAAATTGCAAAAAGTCTCCTTTCACTGTGTTTTTTTGCACAAACTCTTCATTCGCTGTATTTTTGCAAAAACTCTCATTCACTCATGTTCATTTTTGCAAAAACTCTCTCCTACTCATGTTTATTTTTGCACCATCTATGCAAATCCGTGAAAATTAATAGAAGTGTTGCTTAAATGTTAACTCAAACGTGCTTAGGGTGGACACTTTGACAACGGAACCGGAGACCGTATCCGAACGAACCTGAATTGGGACCAGAGAATCGGGAGCTGTGGGTAACGGTTCCGGTTCTGTTTTTTAAAATGAAGAACCGTTGAGTCCGGTCCGATCCGATTCTTGACCGGTTTTGCCTGATTTTTGATCCATGCACACCCCTAAATGTGCCAACTTAAACGTCTAACACTTAAGTGACATTTCCGTTAATTTTTTACAAATTTAGACAGACGGTACAAAAATGAACATGAATGAGGGAGAGTTTTTGCAAAAATACAGTAAAGAGAGAGTTTGTACAAAAAAAAAACATTGTGAAAAAGAGATATTTTTGCAATTTTCGCTCCATTATTTGCCCATTTCTTAACAATCCCATAATCTTTTGTCCTGTTGTTTCAGTGTATGTTAAGTACTTTATATATATCCTTCGCTTGTGAGTTGTGATGACAACATATCAATACATGAACATAAACATAAAATAGTGGAGATGAGTACCAATTCCTTATGTGATGTTAGCTGAGTAAAACTTGTGCACATGTGTCAACTTAAACCGAACTGTGTTAGATGTGAAATTCCAAAACCAAGAGAATATAGTTCAGCTATCTTCCATTCCATAACCATATTCGGAAGTTGAACAATTGCTGTCACATGTGGATACTATGGACCGTCACTATCTAATTAGATTCAATAGTGATGTTTGAGTAACAACAAAATTTGTGGTGATATATGAGTGGATTTGACCTTTTTCATTTTGCTGGAAATCTCAAAAATTCAAAAATACTTATGTGATTGTTTATTTGTTTGTTGATCTAATTATAATTATAATTTGCATATGTAATGTTTTTCACATTGAATAAATTATGTCTGTAAAATTTCGTACACGAAATGGTTGAGTGGTTGGCATGTGAGAGCCTAAAAAAACGTTAAGCTATGATATCCCTGCAGGGTCAGGCTGCCCCTAAAGCAAGAGAGACTTTTGTCTTAGGCCCCGACTCTGGAGAGGCCCCAAAATAATCCTCAGCTGGCTAGCCGAATATCAAAAGAGGCCCAAATTTTTAAAATTATTTACATATATACTAAACAGACCCGACCCAATGAGAAGGTAGATGAGACATTTGTCTTAGTCCCCAAGTCAAAGAGGCCCCAAAATTGTTTTGGGCCATTTAAAAATTATAAAGTTATTCATATTAGGCCTAATTTAAGTTTAAAATAAAGCTTATACATCAATTTTTCAAGTTTAAATATTTTGGGCCTATATGT
>JAYMTP010006577.1:0-11932 GCA_036897365.1 Geranium brycei | reverse complement strand
TAGGGTTCAATGTGTATATAAACTCTCCTTATACCTTGTAATCTTCCGATGTGAGACTTTGAACTCACATGTGAACATAACAGTTACAACATGAGCTATGCAGATGTGAGAGAATCCAAGTGAGTAATTAAATAGGATGGGAAAGTGTGGAGTGATGGCAAAAAATAAAAGTATTGGAAATGCAAAATGTTTGTCATGTGTTTTGTAGTCCCACATCGGTTGGAGAGGAATGAATGTGAGGAGAAGATGTTGTAACACATGACAAACATGACAAATCGATTCTGTTCTTTCGCCTTTTACTAAAGAATACCGTATGCTCGATGCATTATACAGCATACGCTTGTTTTTGGAGGAGTTTTCTCTTTAGAGATACACTCCCATCAATTCTTAGTCTTAATTTTTATGTGTCCTTTGATTACATATGATGAAATCATGATGTCTCCTTGTAGTTATATACGTAGGGCATTTTTGGATGACGCTGGTGAGGTGGTTTCTAGCTTTGAGGTCATGGCCTCGACCTTAGCTGGCAGGGACTCGGCGGCGGAGGAAATTATGGGGTGGATGTTCTTGTCCTTGGTGCTTGACAAACGACGACGGTCTCTTAGAGGAACACCTCGAGAATATGAAGAAACTGAACAAAAATCAGTTTTAAATCAGAACTAAAATATGACCAAAACTGAACGATAATCATATTAAAATCGACTATTAGGTCTGACGCTTCAGCTTATTAGAACTCTGTCGACGTAGCTCGGATTCACCATCAACAAGTTGGGCAAAACCAGATCGAACTCCAAAACTGTTTTTAATTCGACTAAAATCGAAATAAAAATCTATTGAACTTCAACAGCAAATAACTACAATCAGAGAGTCGATCTTTTTGAGGATGGTTAAGTCTTACTCACTCTGATGGAGGTAAAGAATCTTCATCTCTGAAAGTCGATCGATCGCCGACAGGATCTTATCGGAGAAGCTGTTTCCGCTCAGATCAAGGTATTAGAGAGAGGAGAGTCGGTTAACGTGGCTGGGAACTGTGAAGAAGAGAAAGGAGGGAGAGAGGTTGAGGAGGGCATATTTGTAATTTCATTAGTTTTTATTTTATTTTAAAAGTTAATTTTTTATATGAAAAGACAAATTTGCCCTTAGATCAAGGTATTGAAGATAGGAAAGCCGATCAATGTCGTTGGGGACTAGGAAGAAGGGAAAGGAGGAAGAGGGCATATTTGTAATTTCAATAGTTTTTTAAAAAAAAAGCTTTTATTTGTTTATATGAAAATACAAATTCGCCGTTAATCCGTTATTTAAAATTGTTGTTCGTTTGAGGGTTAAATGATCATTTTATATTTATCAAATAATTACAACGTTCAGGAGTTGTACGTCGAGGATATTATGGATTTTTTACAGACAAATTATGTTATATTTAATTAGAGTTTTTTTCGCTCAGCAAAGATATTGATTTATTATTTGAGCCTGCTAAAACTCCCAAGGAGGAAGCAAATGCGGAGAAATGAGGTTACAAAGATGCAACAAAAACAAAGTTGACAATTGAAATTGAAAAACGATCAGAATTGAGCGAAAACTTGCGGATCTTGATGAGAAGATGGGAGTCTATTCAGATTCAGTCCAAAACTTTGACCATTTTGCTCATTTCCATCCATTTTAACTGAGTTTGTTTTTAATTTTGTGGAGAGTTTACACTTAAGTAAGCGAGATGTGAATAAGAATGAGAAAGGAGAGAAACAGAAAAAGCAAAGGGATGGACGACAATCATTTGAAAATTTAATGAATAGTTGAGGTTAAGCTTGACTTCTTACATTTTTTTTAAATCTTCCTTCCAAATTTTAACATTAGTAGAACAATCTGTAACTTTTTTTGGCAATATGTGAGTCGATCGCATAAATTGTAAAAGTTGTCATCATCCCTAAAATAATCACTCTCCAATGAATACTAATGTATTACTACTCAAAACTAGATGCTCCTAGTAATATATGGTATAAATAACAACTATTGAAAGTATTATATTATGTTTGAAATCAATTTTTGTTCACTTAACTAGGTTAGTGAATTGAGAAAAAAAACTAGGTTGATGAATTGATAGATAAGTTAATAAAAGGGCTAATTGCATACATATGTAAATTGACCATTTATAAGAGACTACAAAATAAATCTTTTGTATTGCTCACAGTCACATAATATTCATTTTAAAAGTTTTTGGATGGAAAATGTTCTGATCTGATTACCTCTTTCTTGATATGCTTAAATTGCCTTTATAACTTTAAAATACTAGAATTAGTTTTCAGTTATGTCATGAGATTGAGAATTAGAGGGCTGGATCAATAGCTGCGAATGGCATTGCCCTCAGAGTCTGTGACTTTCATTCTAGATCATGGCCTTGCATTTTTTTTCCTTCATCTGTTCCATTGGCAGTGGAATGTTTATCCACAAAGCCTAGCAATGATCATCACAAGTGTCTCGATTGATCCATGAACACCTTGAGTAGTTACAATATGAGCTAAGCTAATGTGAGAGAATCCAAGTGAGTGACATAGACGAGATGGGAAAGATGTGGAGTGGGGAAAAATAAAAGTGGTGGAAATGCAAAATGCTTGTCACGTGTTTTGTAGTCCCACATCGGTTGGAGAGGAAGGAATGTCAGGAGAAGGTGCTATAAAATGAGGGGAAGCTGAAATGGTTAATTCACGCAGTTGCGCATTAACCACAGAGCGAACTATTCTTTCGCCTTTTACTAAAGAATACCGTGTGGTTGATGCATTAAACAGCATATGCCTATTTTTTGAGGAGTTTTCTCTTTAGAGATTCACTCCCATCAATTCTTAGTCTAAATTTTTTCAAGGTTCCTTTAATTTCACGTTAGCTAATATAATGGGTACCCGTGTATTATTTGTCCTTTAAGGTAATATTTTTTTTGCAGATGCTTGAGTAATAAATTTATTACATCGGATGATTAGGATTAGTCTAAAATAATCATTTTTACCCTCAAATGAATAACAATCTTAATTAATTTATTATGGGTACATTTGTCATTTTATGTGAAAAATACAAGAATTGTTTTTCTTGAAACCAATGAAATTACAAATGGCACTCATTCTTTAACCTAACTTTGGAAGTCACGGCCTCAACCTCGCCGGCAATGACGACGACATAAATTATGGGAGGACGCTCTTGTCCTCGGTGCCTGACAAAACAACAACGAACAGATTGAACTCTTGAAAGAACACCACGAGTATTTGAATAAACTGAACTAAAATAATTTTTAAATCAGAATTAAAATTGGACAAAACCCAAACTATAATCATATTAAAATTGACTATTAGGTCTGATGCTTAGGCTACGTTGACGGAGCTCAAATTCACCAACAACGAGTTGAGTGAACCCAGATCGAGCTCCAACACTACTTTTAAATCGACTAAATCAGATTAAAATTCAGCAACAAATAACTGCAATCAGATAGTCGGTCGGAGAGTGAGACTCAAACTCCGGTGAGCAGAGCGTCTATCTTTTTCGGGATGATAACGTCGTACTCGCTCTGATGAAGGTAAAGAGTCTTCATCTCCGGAAGTCGACTGATCGCAAGCATGATCCGGTCGGAGAAGTTGTTTCTGCTCAGGTCAAGGTACTAGAAAGAAGGATGGAGAGTGAGTTATTTGTTTATATGGAAAGACAAATGTGCCCTATATCTATTATTTAAAATTGTTATTCATCTGAAGATATTTTGGACGTTTTACAAACTAATCGTGTTAGATTTAACGAATATTACCTTAAGCGTAACTAAAAAATTATAAGAATATCTTTTAAAGTTGGGTATGTAAAGTCCGAAATGGCTAAATATTGATACAGTTGCTTGTGAAAACAATAATTCTTCAATAAATACTAATATTACTATTGAAAAGAATAATATTCATATTTTCTATCATCTTGAACAAGAATGTTGATAAAATAATCACTCTCAAATGAATACTAATATTACCGCTGAAAATCACACCCCCAAGTTGTAACATATGGTACAAACGACAACTATCGAAAGCATTATAATATTATGTCTACAATCAATTTTTGTCAACTCAAAAAGGTTAGTGAACTGAGAGAAGAAGAAAGACCAGGTTGGTGAATTGATAGACGAGTTCATAAAACCACTAAACTTCATGGGCCGAACGACGTCTACTATTGGCCATAATAGCCCAGTAAGAAAGTAGGGCTAATGAGAGTCCCCACAAAGCCCAGCCTCGGCCCGAATCGAAACACCAGCCGAAACCTAGCTATACAAAAACCCTAGATCGCTTCCTCTCCTTCACTCTATCCATCGGCCTCCATTTCTATCCAGAGAGAGAGAGAGAGAGAGAGAGCTTCTACAGCTTCCACCACCAAACCAATGGCTGAGAGAGGAGGAGATCGTGGCGGCCGTGGCTTCCGCTCCCGCGGCGACCGAGGCGACCGAGGCCGCGGTGGTCGCCGCCGCGGCCCCCGCCGCGAGGAGGAGGAGAAGTGGGTCCCGGTGACCAAGCTCGGCCGCCTCGTGAAGGAGGGCAAGATCCGAACCCTGGAGCATATCTACCTCCACTCGCTCCCCATCAAGGAGCACCAGATCATCGACGCGCTCGTCGGGCCGAGCCTCAAGGACGAGGTGATGAAGATCATGCCGGTGCAGAAGCAGACCCGCGCCGGCCAGAGGACCAGGTTCAAGGCCTTCGTCGTCGTCGGCGACGGCAACGGCCACGTCGGCCTCGGCGTCAAGTGCAGCAAGGAGGTCGCCACCGCCATCCGCGGGGGCATCATCCTCGCCAAGCTCTCCGTCATCCCCGTGAGGAGGGGCTACTGGGGGAACAAGATCGGGAAGCCTCACACCGTGCCGTGCAAGGTCACCGGCAAGTGTGGCTCTGTCACCGTGAGGATGGTTCCGGCTCCTCGTGGTGCTGGGATTGTTGCTGCTAGGGTTCCCAAGAAGGTGCTGCAGTTTGCTGGGATTGAGGATGTGTTTACATCCTCCAGAGGCTCCACCAAGACTCTTGGAAACTTTGTCAAGGTCTGATCTTTCACAAATGCTTTATTTATCTTATTATTATTGTGTTTTCAATTAACTATGCTATCTGCTTTAGAGCTGAATGTGTGTGTTGTTTTGTCTTTGATTGTGCTTATGTTATTATTGAGTTTTCACTATGCTGTTTGATTTAGGACTGAATGTATATATAGCTAGTATGTTTGCTGATTCTTGGGATTTTTATGCTTTATGAAGCAAATACAATTTTTGCTGAAACCATGAAAATGGGATTTGAGTTTTGGATTTAGTAGCACTGTTTTGTTGTAAGTGCCACCTGCAATTGAATATAAGGAAAATGGTAAAAGGGTGTTGTATACTATCACTCTTTTGCAAGAGGATGCTGTGTACTTTGTTAATGCCAAAAAAGTGTGATGGTCTTTTTTCCATTATCCCTTGAATATATTATGGTTCTAATGTGTTTATATAGCATTACTGTGTTTTTGTGCTTACTAATTTGTTAGTTGACAACCCTTTCTAGTGTACATTTTGCTATGTAAGTGCTCACATATTTATCCTCTATGTCTGGTAAATTAGAATGTGTAATTTTGTTAGTAAGGATTCTAATGGATATCAATCCTTGTTTTTGGGTTAATTTTTTGTCTGCGAATATAGTTGCTAACTGTGAAGAATGTTTAATCTATATTTGGTTTTGTTCTCTCCATTCATCTTTTGCATTGATATGCTGTTTTCCTGCATTGCATTGTGTTATGCTTTTGGTTATTTTCTCTTTGGTCAGTTTGATATCCTATTAGTTGATGAATCATGATAGACTACTGATGTCATTATAAACACTAATACTTGATTAATTTATGCTTGGTTCTTTAGTTAAGTGACTTTGTTCATTGACACCATCTATTGGATTGACTATATTCTTTTATGCTGGTTTACTAATTGCTTTTCCTTTGTATATATTTTGGGTTATTTGGTTTCGTTCAATCATTTGAAGTTCATAACATCATCTATATGTTTATAATATTTATGATGATTTTACAGGCCACCTTTGACTGCCTGCTGAAAACTTATGGCTTCCTTACTCCTGACTTCTGGAAAGAGACCCGCTTTTCCAAGTCCCCATTCCAAGAACACACCGACTTCCTGTTGGCTAAGCCCATCAAGACCTTGCAGTTGGAAGAGATACCTGATGCTTAAATGAAGTCCTTGGAAGAATGCTTTGTTAAGAGTCATAGGTTATTACTTGCTTATGTTTTGCTGCTACCTTTGTTTTGAGATGTTTTATTATCATTTACACTCTTTGTCTAAATACTTTCAGTTGTTTCCAAGTAATGGTTTTGAATGTTGACTCTTATTTAAGAGCAGGGTTGTTTTTCAATCTATTCCCTTGGCCCTAAATTCTATCCACATATATGCTTTTATTAGTATTTTCTGCAAGTTTTAGTAGGTAACTTCAGTGATTAATCGACTGGTGCTTCTGAATCTGTTTTTAGAAATGAATTTGCATTGACATTGGCTGTGTTTATGATTATTATCTGACACAAATGAAATAATTATTAAATTTTTAATGAGATAGTTTTAGATTTTTGGATGAATAAGTATGTGTATTGTAGAGAATATGTATAATTATTAGTTTCTGTGTTTGAGGTTATGTATATATGTAGTTATGCATTTGATGTGTGTTATGTTTTTGCCCGACAGATTGAGTTATATCCATGTGACTTGTACACATTATCACTGTTAGTATGAACCGGGTGGTTGACTTGGAGGTAGCAGACTAGAACAAGCATAATTCGCCTTGTATTCTTGATTTGTCTTGGAAGTAGGCGATTAGGACAACCGTTCAACTTAATCTTGAATTCGGATGAATTACCTGCTTGACCTAACTTGATATAATAAGTATATCTAAATTCCAAATAAATAAATCTCTCCCGATCTTCTCTTTTTGAAATACTAAATCAAAATATCTAAACATTCTATAAACCTAATAGAATATATTTAAACTGTGAATTATAATATTTGATATCGAAATAAGCAAGAATGTAGTGGATTCAGGTTGGACGATATTTACGTGGGTAATTGAATCCCAAAAATGCATGGAGTAGATTTGAATTCGGGTTAATTTTGCTCTCCCCTGCCCCCGTCGTGTTCATATTCAATCATGAAGGGTATATTTATCGAAATAATATCATCTGAAAACAGAGAGATCGAGGGGAGGAAGGGGGAGAGGCGACTCCATCAAGTCTCACCGGCTCGTCTTCTTCCCTCAAATTCACATAAGTTTTTGTTGCTTCTCATCGAATCCATTATCATTACGTATCAATTACCTGAATTCTTTTTATTCTGAATCTAATGGGAACCCCGGAATTTCCCCATCTCGGAAAGCATTGCACCTTTGACGATTGCCGCCAGATCGATTTCCTTCCCTTCACATGCGATCGCTGCCGCCGGGTATTCTTTTTTATCTATCACTAATTGTGGTTTCATTTCTCATTCCAATTGGCCTTTGTAATTTGTGCTCTGCTTTGTTTTCATGATAACAAAGAGGAAATAGATCTTTCTTCTTCTTATTAATGGGTGTTTGAGTCTCTACTATTCACAAATGTTCTTGGATTATTGATTCCGTATGATTAATCGACTTCACGGGTTATTTACCGAACCAGGTTCCTTTTATAACAATGTAGATTCAGAAGTAGTTAAAAGTTCATTAGTGAGCACAGTTTATTTCAAGAGAACCATTTGTGACAAGATTGCATTACTCAAATGCTTGCCATATCCACCGCAGTTACGGTATTTGCATTTTTATGGATGTGTCCAATTTGTGTTCAGGTATTTTGCTTAGAGCACAGAAGCTACCTTCAGCACAATTGTCCCAAAGCCAACTACCAAGGCGTTACTGTCATGATCTGCCCTCTCTGTGCCAAAGGAGTCCGTCTCAATCCCGACCAAGACCCAAATATCAGCTGGGAATCACATTTCCGTACAGATTGCGATCCATCAAACTACGAAAGAGTCACCAAGAAGAGAAGATGCCCCGTGCCTCGCTGCAGGGAGACCCTAACCTTGTCCAACAAGATCAAGTGCAGAGACTGCGAGCAAGAGCATTGCTTGAAGCACAGGTTCGGGCTCGACCACAACTGTCCTGGACCCAAGAAGCAGGACACTGGGTTCCCATTTATGAGCATTTTGAGTAGAAAACAAGAGCCCAAACCAAACCAAGCTCCATCTTCATCTAGTTGGAGTTTGAGTAAGCTATGGATGCAAAAGTAGGGATCAATGCTTCAAAGAGCCGCTAAAGAGAAGAAGACTCTTTACTAAAAAAACTGTCGTGGTCAATCTTAAGTCTAATGTATATATAATTTCTTCTGGTACTTGTAATCTTTCAACGTGTACTCACATATGCAATCCTAATAAATGGAAGGTGCTGGAGCGGAGGCAGGAGAATCATATGCCGAGTCCCGAAGGATTGTTTAATCTGTTTCTTTTTCTCGTATTTGGTTGTGTAACGAGAATGTGTCCCAGCGTGCTCTTGTATATAGTCATGCCACGACACGAGTAGACCTGACAAAGAACATTAGTTTATGATGACAAAATGATAAAGACTTGACGTATTTAATTTGATCATATCAGATCAAATACGTTTTGAGGATTGAGAAACGTCTCATGAATATTTTAAATCTACGATCAAGATACGAAACAAAAATTTGAATTCTTCGGAGACCAATGATCTTGATATTCCTCTGGCTTCTTTGCTCAAAAAATCGAAGGACAGATTGAAAAAGTCCGCTTTCGTTCTCGGAGGCGCAGAAGATGGTGATCCCCGAAACCCGTCAGTTCAAACCATCATGACCTCACTGACAATCGGGCTCGTGCTTCACGAACTTTGGATATTTGCAAATCCATGGACATCTCTTGGAGCATTCCCGAAGCTCAAGTGTTTACCGTTCTCGAAGATATAGAGGCTAAAAACATGGTTTCATGAGCCCGCCTAGGCTTTTCCTTTTCGTTCTCGTTCTCTCTTTCTTATTTGTATCTCTTCTTTTTCTCTTTTTCGTCTTTTTCTTTTTTATGTTGATGTATATGATTTTTTCGTGCTTCCTACTTGAAAGTTTTAGGAAGTCCATCAATAAAATCTCCTTTTTTGCTGACAAAAAGAAAAAAATAATTCAAGAGACGAAATCATAAGAATGATAGCGAGTAGCAAAGCTGGTAAATTAGTGACGGCCCCAAACTGGAATTTCTTATCCCTCGTGTAAGTGTTGGTTTAATATTTCATGTTGAATTTCTGATGTTTTGGCATTCTTATAAACACATGTCGGTAGGTTTAGACACTGACAGGCACGTCACGTATTCACATGGGTTGTTGTTTTGGTAATGACTCAACAAAACGCAAACTAAGTCTTATTATTGGTTTTGGTCTTTACCTTCTACTCTACGCATTCCAATAACTTGGCCACACTGTCAAATTCAATCATTCATTGTTTCAATTTTAACCTTCTAAAGTAGAAAATTTGAACAGTACAACATGTCTAGTAATATTTGTTATATTTTTAAGGGAAGGTTTATTTATACGAATTCTCTGCAGAAATTACTCTGAGTCTCTTCGAGTCTTTTCAAAAAAATTGTTCTTAAAATTATTTAAATCTTATTTATGCGGGGATTGTTCAATTGTATAATAAATTAATTTAAAGGAAAAGAAGAAATGGACGTCCGTTTATTTCTTTTACGGCATCCCTTTTTATTTTTTTGTCCAAACGAGTTATAAGAAAACAAAGCATAATGATAAGAAGAGATGCAAAAAGTGAGAGATGGAGAGAAAAAGAAAATTGTCTTGAGTTTTGTTGAGCCTCAAATATATTTTATTTTTTGACGATCTTTTCGACACAGTGTGTAGAGTTCGATTAATGCTATTATTGTATCATGAGAGACTACGACCACATATAGTCTTAAGGAGATTAATTTTAATAGTAAGTATCTGAACAAAAATTAAAAACCTATCTATCAAAACTCATCCTCGTCGACAAATCAGTTTTACTCCGGATAAAAAATTTTCAGTTAGAATCAAGCATCGACCAAACCTAAAAAGTTGTAGAGGACAAAATGAAAGTTTAACACAAGAAAGATATGAATTTGGTGTTTTGGAACTTGGTTAAAACGAATTCAATACCAATTACGTGTGTTGTTTGTGTCAATGATTGCACCATTGATGATATCGAAACTTCAAAATTTAAATCACTAACTTTAAGGTAATAATTCATCTCTTTCCAATCATGAGTAAGTCGTTACAGATTTATTTTATTGACAAAACATCCCAGGACAGAACACCTGGCTGTCCAAATACCATATATGCTCCTAATAAATTAATTCGGCCGCTAATTCTGCTTTCTCAACAGGTATATCTGTAAAGCTCAATTGGTAAAATATAAACCAATTTGCCATGTATATAAAACAGAAATGGGTATAGAAAAAGAAAATGTTTGGATTCATAATTTGATAATCAGATGTTTAAATTAATTAAGACGAGCATAAATATAAAATATTATTTTCGTAGAGATAATGAGATCCACATGAGAATGTAAGAGTCGGTTGGCCCATTTCTGCAAATTATGGGGCTAAGCTAACTGTACCCTACACTTGTATTACCCAACACATCCATGTGCTGGAAAGTGGTTTATATCCTTTGATCAATTATTTGACAACAATCATTTAGTCAACATACATACGCTTACTCAACTCTAGATTCATCAAACAAGTTCCATGATCTAAAAAACTTGTGTACAATTGAGACTCCATCAATTAATCATGCTTCTAATGGTACACGAAATTATATATGCTTTAGTTTTGTAACAACATTTTAGAAACTCATTACCACATTTGTATATGAATGGATTGCACATAGTAATAATTTGAGGGCGGAGATGTAAATGATAGCGTAAATAATAAGAATTATTTCATTACAATGAATGAAAATAAAAACAAAAATAATTAAACATAATCACAAACCCTCAAACACAATCCCTCCCAACCAACAACAAGACCCGACCCAAATCAAATTCAGTGCCTCAAGAGAGCAGCGGCGGAGAGCAGGAGCGAGGAGCCGAGGACGGCGGCGGAAACCGGCAGAGAGAAGGCGGCTCCAGCGGAGGGGGCGGGCGAGGGGGCCAGCTCCTGCGCCGAGACGGCGGCGGAGAACACGGCGACGGCGAGAGCGGCCAAGAAGGCCTTGGAGATGGTGACTCGGGCCATTTGCGAGGCGAAGGAGGCGAGAGAGATTAGCTGAGGCTGAGAGAGAGAAAGAGCCGTTTGATTGATTAGGGTTTGTGTATTGGTGGTGAGGGAGGAGAGGAGAGGGGGTTTATATAGGTGAAATGGGGGAGGCGCGTGGGTCCCAAAAGGTGTTGGCGACAGCAGGAAAGGAACTGTGTGCTGTAACGTTCACATTACAGCTCTGATCTCAGTGGGGCAATTTTGTTTGTAGCCGTTGTGTTCGGTGTCAACAAAATTCGAACGCAAACGGTTAATTAGCATTTCATGTCGACATCGACCTCAGGTTTTATGTTGGGATAATTGCAAATATGTACACCTAATTACTTAAACATGTTTGACATATATAGGTATGTAGAATATTATTTTTATATTGGCAGTTCACTTAAAATACATTTTTTTACACATTAGTATAACGACACCATAGTTTATAGTCTGCTTCTTCATTTCAAATCTGTCATCGTACCTATTATGTTGATTTGCTTAAAACGGTGTAAAAATATGAATTTTGAGTTAGCTGGCAGGATAAAAGAAAAAAGATATGACTCGTTCACTCTCCAGTGAGACCTAGATGGACCATCATAATTGCACTAGATGAGCGGCTCACATTGCTTTCGTTGGGTTCGAACGCTTAGGGAGTTTGTAGTATAGTGTGCACACAAA
>JAYMTP010006576.1:0-11932 GCA_036897365.1 Geranium brycei | reverse complement strand
CATCGTGGTGGCCGACCGCCTCTCCTCCCTCTCCGACCCGTCCTCCCGCCTCTCCAAAACCCTCCTCAACGATCGATCCTTCACCCCTCCTCCACCAAGTCTGATGACTGGTCCATTTTGCCCTCCTTTTCCACGAATTGAAACAAACCGTCAAAATCAAAATCAAGATCTACAAATCCATCTTTGGTTTCGAGCTCGATTCTGATCCAGATCCGTTTCCATGGCCGCTCTATCGGCGTTCTCGTCGTCTTCGTGGCCCGAATTGAGCGCCGATCTCAACCCTATCCCTAATTTCCTCTCCTTGCACAGCTACGAGCACCCCTCCGATTCGGCGCCTCTGTTCGAGGAGTCTCCAGCGAATCCTCCGGACTGGCGGTTCCGTTGTCTCCGGCAGCGACGCCACTATAGTCGTCTCCGACGATTGCGATAGTGAAGCAATGGAAACAAATGAAGCAATGTCATAAGTTGAAAATTTGAATGATCTATAAGGGTATTTTAGTCATTACAAATTAAAATTGAACTTGTTCAATTCTGGTTTGATAAAACAAATTGAACCGGTTTAATTTTGGTTTTATAAATCAAATTGGACTGGTTCAGTTCTAATTTCTTAAAAGAGAGGTATTTTAGTCATTTTAAAGTAGATTGTCACAAAAAAATTTGTCAGGGTACTAAAACAAGAGAAAAGTAGTTAAGGTATGAAAGTGTCATTTCGCTACAGTTAGGTGTAACAAAGTGTCATTATCCCTAAATATAGTGAAATGACACTTTCATACCCTAACTAATTTTATCTTTTTTTAGTACCCTAAATATTTTTATTGACAACCTACCCTAAAAATGCCTAAAATACCTAAACTACCCCTGTTTTGATTTCAATTATGCCTAGTTTACTGCGGATTGGTAATAAAACGGAATTGAATTTAAACTTGGTTCAAATTCATAAAATTATAGTTTTACCCATATTATATACAATTTCCTAATTGCATAATGGTAAATTAGTCTTTTCCAAAACAATAAAAAAATAAAAAATAAAAGGGACTGTGAGCTCGATGACGGAGAAGGACGTTGATGGTGGAGGAGCTCCGGCTCGGTAGCGCGACCGGAGGCGAAGTCTAGTTCGGCACATATATGCTCCGTTCAGCCACCACCTCTCGTTCCCCTGTCCTCGGCGCCTCCTTGTGCTCCTTCTTTGGCTGGAAACCATCTTGCTTAGGTGCACGAGCACGATTTCGGAGACATCGAGCGAGCTATGTAGCTTGAAATATTGTGACTTGGGGATTTTATGTGTTAATTGAAAAGGCTGCTCCTCATTTTGGGTTTGGCGCTGATGAAAGATGAAGAGGGTTTTGTGGATCTCGAATCTAATCTGGGCGTGTCTTTTTTCGATTATGACGAAGGAGACTCGGAGAAGATGACGAGGGTTAATGGCAGAGATAACGCTCGGAGACTCGACGCCTGGGCTCGACGGTGTTGGAGAATGCTCGGAGATATGTCGTTGAACAGGCTCGGAGATATGGCGTTAAACTCGCTAGAGTTGAAGAAGGCTTGGTTCGGCGCCGTTGAACTCGTCGGAGCCCACCCTTCGCCGCCGGAGCAAACCTATACCTCGCCGGAACCTATCTAGCGTCTCTGTGGGTTTGTCCGAATCATAGCTGCCGAAAATCAAACTGGGGTTGACCCGGTCTAACCGGCCAAACCAGAGTTGACCTGATCCATTTCCCCGCTAGTTTAATTCTATTTTTTTTTAAAATTGAAACAGGGGTAGTTAAAGTATTTTAGGCATTTAGGGGTAGGTTGTCAATAAAAATAGTTAGGATGCTAAAAAAGAGAAAAAATTAGTTAGGGTATGAAAGTGTCATTTCGCTATAGTTATGTGTAACAAAGTGTCATTATGTCATGGCCTGGGAGCGTCGACTCCTATGTGCAGACAGTGTGGTGCCTAATCATGCGGACTACGACCCTCTCACGTAGGCCCGACAAGCGTTAGGCTAGCCTTTCGTGTAAGAAACAAGTGTGAATCTCGAGTACGGGTTGAAAGCAATACCGGCTTGGGTCGCGATCGATCCGTGAGATGGCTAGCATTGTAGATCGAAGGTTGGCTCGATCGACCCGAAGAGATTTACCGGATCAAAGGTAGCAGAAATGGTGAGCTGGCCGAGTTGATACTTGGATCAACTCGAGAAGCTTGTAGAGTGCGAGAAGATGAAGATCGAGATTAACTCTGGTTTTGGGCGTTCGGTTCCTCGATCTTGCGATCCCACTCAACTCGAGACGATCAAGATAAACGAAATGCTAAGGTTCGAATATAGGCGATTCAAACCAAGCGATCTCAGATGCAAGGGTAAGGAATAAAAGATAAAAGAGATTCTTGGATTCGATTATGGATTAATCGATCCAAGGTCTCGTGCTGCAAGTATGAGCGATAAGTAAAGGATAAATAGGATGGCGGCTCGAGTTGAACACACCAAACGACGAGAATCACAAATAAAAAGACAAAGATATTTTATTAGGCCGGGACTTACTTCGACTTTGGGGGAGGCTGCTCAAGACCCCAATGATTTCGTGAATTACAATGAAATGGGAGAGCTATACTCATAGAGTTCTCCCAATCTATGCTAAGAAAGAAAAGAGATATACTTTGATTACAATACTAAATAAAGGGAAAGACTAGCTAAATTTGAGAAGCAAGTCGGGCGAACTTGGACTCCATGTTCACTTGGCTTGGCGGCTTGATGGCTTGGCTTGACGGCTAAGAAACCATTCTAGGGTTTGGTTGCCAAGTTGGGCTTCGCGGGCTGCGTCTTATTGGACTAAATAGGAAATGGGTCGGCGTTGTGAGGACAACCCATTTAGGAACGTCGTGGGCAAGTGTGGGCGATCCGCGGGCATTGTTGGTTCTTCGTGGGCTATCCCGGATGGCTCGTGGGCCCTGGTGTAGCCCACGTGAGTAGCTGGTCGGTCAGTGGTCGGCCTGCGTGCATTGTGAGGCATCCGTGGGCATCGTCGGTCTTCTGGGCGCATCAGGCGCCGTTGGGCCAGTTGTGGTCAATCTTGGGGCTCGCTGTGGTCGAGTCATGTGCGACGTGTGGGCGAAAATTTGGGTTGTCTGTGGGCAGTCATGAACCTCAACTGAACATGTGTCGGGACACTTGGTTGGGGGGCTTTAAGAAGATTGGTAGCCTCCCAGGGTGGATGGTGCGAGTGTGCAAGAGTTTATACACGACCAAAGTGGGTGTAGGGGAGGATCATCGAGAGCCGGAGGCATGAACGATGGTCACGTTTGTGCAAAAAAGTGGGGTCAATTTCCCAAAGCATGACAATTATCCCTTTAAATAACAACTAAAAGAAAATGCTAATTTTCTCAAACTTTTAATTTAGAGAAAATGATTAATAGAATATTTGTGTTTATTATGAACACAATAGAATAGTCCAGAACACTTCGAATGTGAGCTCAAAGACTTGAGAGAGTATTTAACTTGGTCGAAGCAATTCAGGTTGAAAGGATCGTAAAGGCTACAAGGGATTGGACAAGAATCAATCTTGGGGTTTAAGGTTGTATCTTTCTTACCATTTCTTCTAATTCTAGCTGTACTTTGTTGGCCTTGGACACCGCAATTATGGGCTAGTTCCCCCGTAATCATTAGTGTTAGGTTAAATGGTCAAGTGGCTGATGTTTCAAACTGAAATCTTCATATATATATTTATTATTTATTGAAAATTATACATACAACATGATGAAATGTGTGTTGAAGTACAAATTTATGGGAACAGAACTGTATCTCTAATCAAGCATTGCTGCCAGCAGCATCATTTTGTAATTTGAATGTTCCTCTAAGGCATCAATCTAGTTTCAGTTTGAGAAGATTTACGAGTGAAGCCAGAAATAGAATAGTCCATGTCCATGTGCCTCAACTTGAGCAGCAAAAACAGGACGATTCCACAGCCGAATCCGAGAGCAGCACTGGACCCAGTCAAGGAAACAGCAGCACAGACGAGCATGACAAAAGAGTCCTGCTTTGTGTTCATGTCTCTGGCAGCCATGGCCAACTCTATCCCTGCAAACAACAATAGAGCCCCCAGAATCCCAATCGGGAACTGACCCAATACCCTCACGAACGAGTTCCCGAACAGCAGCCCCAGAAGCAGCTTCCCTATCCCCAGAAACACCACCGACGCGCCGCTCCTCCCGCCGAACCGGTACTGCCCCGCCAGCCCCCCCGCGCCGTGGCACACCGGCATTGCCCCGAACCAGCACCCTACGAAATTCATCGCCCCGACGCTCACAGACACCGCCGTCGCCGACACTTCCCGGTCCGGGAACAGGTCCGCCGACAATTTGCAGACGGCGATCACGGAATTGAGAACCGATAATGGGATTTGTGGTATCGCCGCCCTGAGGAAGCCGATTTTCCAGTCCTCCCACGTGAATCGGACCAGCTGTATCTTCGAGGGACCCAATTTCAGATCCTTGAAGACGGAGGGGTCGCGAGCGAAACAGAGGGCCAACCCAAAAACGAACACGATGAGGGCGGCGGGAATCGCGGAGAGGATCCGCCTCAGGCGGCGCTGTGGTGGAGCGTTGGGGTCTTCTCCCAGATCATCATCGCCGCCGGCTCCGGTGGCGAGGACGAGGAAGAGGACGGAGGCGAGGGCGACGATGAGGCCGTCGAGGCCGAGCCAGGGCCTGGGGGAGGCGGCCAAGTCCTGATTGAAGCGGATGTAGTTGATGGCGGAGAAGGAGAAGGCGAGGCCCTGGGAGAGCTGGACGCCGCGGACGACGGGGAAGGGGATGAAGCGGTAGAGCGAGGACATGAGGCCGGTGGCGCCCAGGAGGAAGAGGACGGCGGCGGTGGAGAGGCCTGCGGCGGCGATCTGGGGGACGGTCAGGTGGGGGGACTCGGACACGGCGACGGCGGCGATGGACTTCATGGGCTGGACGGGCATGGGGACGCCGAACAGGAGACCGGAGGCGATGTTGTAGAGGGCGGTGAAGATGAGGGTGGTGCCCAGGTCCAGGTGGGACACGAGGGTCAGCGTCAGGACGATGGGGATGTAGGTCCCGAGGTCGCCCACGGCACCGGACAGCTCCGATGAGAGGCTCGTCTTCAGGGAGAGGGAGCCCGGGATGCGGAGACCAAGCCGACGACGTTCTGGAAGGAGAGCCTCCGCCGACGATGACGGCTGTTCCATGGTCGGTACACTACTCAGCGAGCAGGCCCTACAACAGTGGATAAAATGATCACTATTTCCAATTCTTCATTTTAAAAAACAAACATTATCTATTATTATCATTTTTATCTTCAAAAATATATTTTTTTAATCATTAACACCCAAAATATGTACTCTACATTTACAACTCTCTTTCAAATACTTGCGGTAAATATTTCAGAAAATTATCTTAATATTTGTATTTAATGTTTTTTTTGAATTGTCGTATTAAATGGTTTAACAATTGGCATAGGACGTGAAAATTAAAAATTAAAAACAAAATGTATAATAATAATGAAAAAGAATAGATATATAAAATTGGGATGTTTTGAAGTCAATATGTGAAGTGTAATTAGAAGGAAGATTGTGGGGTAGTAGAGACAGAAGCGTAGAAAAATGGTGCGAATAATATTTGCACCCACGAACACGGAAGCATATTCTATGTATATCCACACCACTAAAACGAAACCACCCTTTGGAAAACCTCAAGAGGTACCAAGATTGTCAATCGGGGTCAAATAAGACTTTACGTTACGACATATTTGTCTCTGTTATTGGTCAATTTTGTGTATTTTTATAACTAATTGTCTTTATTCGTCATCTAGCGTCTTGCACATCCGAACAAGAGATTTTATACGAGATTGAACAAGCATCCATCGAGTTCATGAGTTTTAACTTTGTGAGATTTAAGGTTTTATCCTTCTTACTTCTTACTTCTTTCTTCTAATTCTACTTATATACAATTTGTTGACCTTGGATTTGTACACCATGATTATGTGTTGATTCCCTCGTAATCATGAGTGTTAGGTTAAATATTTTAAAACCTTGATTTATTGAAATGCTTTTTGATTCAAGAACATGTTGAATGTTTGAACTGTTATTTATATTAGATTCTTTGATATCGGCGATGTTAAGTGACCATGTATGTCATGATTCGGTTCCAACAGGGCTGGTTGTCGACAAGCATATCGCAATTTAGAGGTTTCAACTATTTAAAACCCCTATCCCATGATTTTCGTTCTCTTCCAGTAGACTCGGGATGTCGAGAAGAATAGTAGACATCTCGAGTCTAAGTCGACTCCAGTATAGAGAGGTCAAGTAAGTTTATGTATGGTCATGTATGATTGCATGTTGAATTGAATCGTATTCTCCTAATTGCAAAACCAATGTGCCCTAACACCCGTTATTGCTCTTACTTTTTTAATACACTCTTGCATCGTTGTTGTTTACTTTCATTGTTACATGACAAATTCACATATCAGCATCCATCAAAAGAACTACGCATTTTACACATCAATAGCATTTATTAAAGTGATTTATCTCAATTTTATTCTTTGTGAATTTGACCCGATCTTACTGTTTATTACTTGGAAGGGTTATGTGCACTTACGCGTAATCGGGCGCTCGTGAAACACCGTTCGTGGGACAAACAAATTCATAAAAACCACACTCACTCCAAAATTGCACTACTGTCCAAACATTAATGGACCATATAATTTTTTAAACCGGGAAGAAATGTGCTAGTTAAATATGTCAATACCAAAGCAACAAGTTGTTTTTTTCCCAACACAAGCATCTCATATGCTTTGTCACCATAAAATCTTGAAAGTAAGCCCCCATGTCGAGTAGGTTTTTGTACGAGCATAGAATAATATATGATTGCATGTTGATTGAATTGTAGAGCTGTAGAACCAATGTGACATATCACCTGTCACCTGTGACTCTTCTTACTTTAGGATTAATATCTTGAATCGTTGTTGCTTATTTTTATTGTTACATCATATTGACATATCAACACCCAACAAAAGAACTACGTATTTTACATTACATCGATAACATTTATCAAATTGATTTAACCTCATTGCTTTGTGTAAATTTGACTTGATCTTATTTTTCCAATCGCAAACGTATTAGGTACTTACGTAAACCAGTGAGTCCTTATGTGGATCCTACGTTAGCCCCAATGTGTTGGTCTCTAACAAAAAAAAGTAAATGCTTGAGCTTGAGAAACTTCTAGCTCAGTAGAGTTGTAGAACTCACTCGAATAAGTATTATTGTTGAACCTTACAAAGCAACAAGCGATAAAACTAAAAATAGAGAAAACTACATGAATTTGTCTTTGTATCTAAATTGCCGAATTTACATCCCAGTGGGATCCTTATTTTTGATATTTTGCTTTACAAATTGCTTGTCTCATTTCTCATCAAACAAAGGCGTCCAGGAGTTTACAACCAATATTTAAGGGTTTCAATTCGTCTGATTTTTGCGACCGAAAATCCATATATTTCATTTCAATAGGAAGAGAATGCATTTTGGATTTTTAGCTATTTTATGTTTAGGATACTATACAATCAATTGAAGGGACAAATTCAATTCGTATGGAGAGTTTTCGTTTATTTTAGGCAAGACATTAAGATTCAAGATACGAGTACAATAATAATGGATTATGATACTTTGTACCTAACTATGAAGAAATGACAGTTTCATACCCTAACTAATTTTCTCTCTTTTTTAGTACCCTGACAATTTTTTTGTGACAACTCACCTCCAAAATACCTAAACTACCATTAGTTGAACCAATTTAATTTGAGCAGTCCCTAGTTCAACCAAGTCAATTGAATCGATTCAAATGAAAACTCAGAATTAAACTAGTTTAAATCTCTCATCTTCGATCTAGTTGGATGGTGGTCAGACCGGTTTGGACCGTTAACTATTTTTGATTGGACTAGATCTAATTCTTGTTTCTTAAACCAGGAGTATTTTAGTCATTTTAGCATAAATTGTCACAAAAAAATTGTCAGAGTACTAAAAAATAGAAAAAAATTAGTTAGGGTATGTGACTGTCATTTCGCTATAGTTAAGTGTAACAAAGTATCATTATCTCCAATAATAATAAATAAAAAGTTTTAGTTATTACTTGTAACATTCGTGTCCATACACGTAATCGAGCGATTGTGAAACACTGTTCACAGTGCCAACAAATCCATAAAAGTCACACTCACTCTAAGATTGCACTACTATGATGGACAATATAATTTTTATAATTTGGAAGAAATGGGTCGGTTGAAAATGTCAAAGACCAAACAAGCAAGTTGTTTATTCCCAACACCCCCTCCTTATTCCTCTTACCTCGTAAAGGAATAAAGCATATTTGAAATTTTGATATTAATATGGGAAAATTACAGGTTTTTACACTCATTCAAACATGATTAAACTTTTAAATGCCACTCTTTTCTACACTTAAACTTCGATATGTTATGCTGTTACTGACATGATTCATTTCTCGTATCAAAAGACCAAAATACCTTTCAACTTTTTTATAAAAAATACTAAATTGCCTTATTGAAGTATTTATTAAGTAATAATTTATATTTATATTAATAAATAATATGAAACGTATTTGGATACTAATGGGTATCTTAGGTACAAATCTAGAAATAATTGTCAGCCACTAGATGAAAAAAAATGGTGTACATATCTGTTCACTCATCCAATGATATTAGTTGTAATTATTTACAATATGCATTTTTCTTTTGTCATTTAACACTAATGAGAGGGTAAATTTGTATGTTTATACTATCTTCTTTTAATTATCTTATTTAATTTGTATTTCACACCAACAAATGAATCATTTATTACTTCCACGACTATGAATTTTTTCCATCCATGATTATGAAAGATTTTTCGTTGTTGACCAATAAGAAATTCCGTTTTAATACTTCATAAACGATTTCATAGTTTTTTAGGTTAATTTGCCACGTTCATGGTTTCATGAACCATATTCCATAGTTTCATAGGTTAATTCATCACGTTTCGTGGTTTCATTAACCAGATTCCATAGTTTCATAGGTTAATTCATCACGTTTCATGATTTTATTAACCAGATTCTATAGTTTCGTGGTCTAATTAATTAATTCGCATGGTTTCTTTAAACTCATTTCATGCTTTCATAAAGCGAACTTCAAGGTTTCGTGGACTAAGTTTCATAGTTTCGTTCGGTTAATTTCATGATTTCATGGTTTAAGTTTCATAGTTTCATCAAGTTTAATAAACTACATTTGAATGACCCAATAAAGATTTATTCTTTGTGATCATCAAATATGAACTCATTAATTTAGGGAGCGAGAAATAATTATAGCAATCAATTTGATTTATGCATGCCACCCATGCAACTTTATGAAAAAATCAATATAGAAACTTGAAACGAGATGAAACTTTCATTATTTGAGATTAAACAAGTCATCATAACCAAAACCCATATCAGAAACCACACAAATACCACCTTGAATATAAATAATCATATTTGATGAGCATCAATTTTGACTAA
The DNA here is from genome assembly GCA_036897365.1 of Geranium brycei. Lineage (NCBI taxonomy): Eukaryota > Viridiplantae > Streptophyta > Magnoliopsida > Geraniales > Geraniaceae > Geranium > Geranium brycei. The sequence continues at coordinate 2,400 of JAYMTP010006576.1, read as the reverse complement.
GAGCCACAAAAGCTAGCAACGCCCATTACACCATTTTTACAAAAACTTGTTAACATTCTTCTAGACCTGCTCGGAGAAACGGGTTGAATCGACCTATTGCTTGTTGGCGACGAAGCCCTCATCGTAGCCTTCCCAAATATGGGTTTCTTCAAGGTAGAGGGAGGAGTCTAATATGTCATCCATTGTGGCGGATTTTGAAATCTTAAGGCGGCGAGTCGATAAAGAAGACGAATAGGATTTGATAAGATTACCCATAGGTTTCCATGAACTCATGTGTGGTCGATGGATCTCGGAGGCGAGACGATGAACGAAGGCGCGGTTGATGGATCCGTCGTTTTCGTCGTCGATCAGACTCGGAGGCGCGACGACTCGGAGGTGTATGGACGAACAAAGGAGTCGTCGACCCTTGGCTCTAGCGGAGTGGAGGTGGAGGCAGATTCAGATGGGTTATGATTAAGGTGGATTATTACAAATTAGTAGGGTTTAGGTAGATGATTTTAATATCTAATGAAATTATGTTTTTATTAGAACTATTAGATAATTACCATCACGTAGATGGTAATTATTCTTAGATTTGAATCTTAAGAGGCATTTGTCAAGGAGTGCATCCTTAACAATTAATATGAATAAATTATAATTAATCATACTAATTAATGTTAATACTATAATTAACCATTTATTGAATATAATTAATGAATATTAATTATTAATAAATACAAAATTAAGGGGAAATCGTAGTTTTCTACTCTCCTTCACATATAACTAACACTTTACACCCTAACTTTTATAGGGTAATTTTGTCATTTTAAGATAAAACAAAAGTTTTTGACGGATTTTTTTTTTAATTTTTTGTCCAATTTTAACAAAAATGTGTGTAATTTGTATTAAATGGAACTTAAGAGTATCAAAGAGTGAAACTTGAAATTTCATGAAATGAAGTGTTTATTATGTTTGAACAGGAGTAGTAAATTATAATTGCCTCTAATTTATATCTTTGACATAATACTCTCTTTTTGAGATAAACAAGTTTTGTAAGCCTCAAAAGGCCTCACAAGAAACAACAGTAGCAAGATATTGCAGGATAACATCAACCCGCCTGACCCTGGAATCGGACTCAGCAACACAGTTCTGACAACAACATGAGCCCACCATATTACAACTAACAAAAGAATCTAAAACATGAGATAAAGTTCCCATAATAAGTATGTTAGGCGGATCAAGATGGTTCTAGTGAATTTAAGAAATATTTTTTAAATTTTAATTTTTTGAAAAAAAAGATAAACATTAGGTAATACAAAAAATTTTAACCCGATACAATTAGGTATTTTATTGATATTTATAAAACATGAATGTGGCAAATATTGGTTTTTATATCTTAAACATTGGTCTTATTATTATTTTTATAGTAAAATTCATATTTCATTTGCGCATTTATAATAATTTCTTTAATAAAAATAGAAAAAAATGAGAAATACAAATCTTATTAACCCCTTAAATCCTTATCCGCCTAACTAGCACTTTGCACTTTGCACTGAACACTATTCTTCACTGACATGATAATTCAAAACATTTTCACCATTTATTGTCTGATATAACCTCAAACATGACAATACAATAAACTTCATTCACCATCATAAATTTTTTTACTTTAAATTTGATATACTACTAAAAATCAAAGATTAATTTTTCACGTAAATAATATTATACATCTTCTTTTTGCAAATACGATAACTTTACTCATTCATATTAACAATCTACTTGTGCTATTGCTATCTTCCATTATTTAATAAGAGCACCGATCATTGATCAAATAACCAACCTTATTATACCACTTTGATGAGAGAATTAAATACAATTGGGTTGATTGTATCTTGCTCATCAAAAAAATTGGGTTGGTTGTATGCGACCGATGGTGAATCCATAAATTATTTAAAATGGAGCAACATTCTATACCAAAAAATTACAAAATATTTATAAACAAATACGATTTATTTATACATGATTATCTATATAACAATTTCGATCTCACCACCCTTTATATGATAATAAATGTGACACACTTTGCTTTTATTTCTAAACGATTCAAATTGTGTTAATGCGTCATTATGCATAATATTCATCCCACTAGCATACTCTTTAAATTTGTTTAAAAATTTCTTCCAATCGTTAAATCCATTTTTTGTGGAGATGTTGTCCCTAAACAACCAACATTGTTTGGCTTGAAAAGTTAACAATGAAAGCAATAAACTCTAACATTTGATACACTATATTCCAATCAATTGAATGTTCTGAACCATTTCTCTGAAACTTTTAGTAGATGCCCCGCATTTACTTTTCGAAGAGTTATATTCAATTGGTTGGCAGAAACCTTTAGATACATATTCTCTTCTAACTCAATTG
>JAYMTP010006575.1:0-11933 GCA_036897365.1 Geranium brycei | reverse complement strand
CCGGGCTACTCCGGCGCCGACTACTTCCACCGCCTCCGCGGCCAGTTCGCCGGCGGCGGAGACCCGATCGCCGCCTGCCTCCGCTGCGTCGCCGCCGCCGTGAATTGGGTGCTACGAGCAATTGGGTTTTCAAGATTCAACAGATAACGGTAAATTCTAAAATCAAAATTGTATATTTTCAATTTAAGGAAGAAAAAAAACAGATAAATATATCAGGAGTCCTCTTTGGTTCTGTGTTGTTTTTTGTTTTGTTTTGGTTTCTGGCTTTTTTTTCCTACAATTGATCATATGTATTCTATATATGAACTTCACATGTGTGTCGGATTGTCCTCGCCTGAGCTTGAGTCGAGTCTCTGATCCCAAAAGTCAACTCTGCCCAGCTTCGATTTCGTCTACGCTTCTGCATCATCTGTAACTGTTAGCTTAAGAGACTAAAAATAGGTCAACCCACCCTTCTCTAATAGGGATGGTACATACAAGTCGACGAGACTTGATATTTCTGTCTAACGATTTGGGTGTGAAATGAGGATGGGTATATTTGTCTCGAACCCGTTCGGTTGTCATTTTATTGAGAGACGAGATACTTTAAATATGAATTCAGATAAATGTTTGGTATATGTGATTAACAAAGTTGGGAACGAGAGAATCATTGAACACGTCTCGAACTTGACTTATTGCCATCCCTGATATCTTTGATCTGATTGAGGTGAGTTTTGACAAACGAGAATTTTACGCGTGTAAAAGAATTTTTGAGGATGACAATGAGGACGGGACACGAGAATAAGGATTGGGCCAGGGCCAAATTTTGAAACCCGCCTCGTTCCCAATCTGATGTCAACTAGGGATTGTAACACACAAGGCAAGTTTTGTGATTTTGTTCCTGCCTAGAGATGACACAAATCTTTAATCCTCAATTTGACGAGATATGAGACGGAGATTATAAAAACTGCTTTGTATAGCCCAAACCTAACAGGGATCTGATGTCTCTCGTATGTGACGAGATAACTGAACGTGCCTAAGCCCGCCCCTGGATCAGTATCTCAAATTCTAAATTTTGTGATCTCGTCTCCTCTTCAGTCAGATCGAGAATATCAAGTCTCTACCAGTATTAGGAGATTTTGTGTGAAAAATTGACGAATAGAGCGGTAGAGCTTACTTTTATTAGAGGCCTTAGCGGACTGGCCTGCGACGATGTTGAGGACCTGGAAGAAGTAGGTTTGGGCCATGGCGAAGACGCTCTGCCAGTGCAACATGATGTAGTCCCAAGCCTTCTCTCGAAGCTCCATCAACTTCTTGTCTATCTCCGGCTCGTGCTTCACCAGGTGCGGCCGCAACAAGTTCCCGTACACATGCGTAGTTCCCTGCAAAATCATTATCGTCATCATCATATAATTCATTTCTCTCTTTCTCTAGTCTTAGGTTCTTGTTCCTCGTTCGGTACCTTAACACTTGGGTACCACAGGTACACGAACAGCGCCAATTTAGCCTCCCCGTAAAATGGCAACCTTCAAAAAACACAATTACGCGCTCTCGTGGGTTAGTTTTTTTTCCGATGTGGGACTCTTAACGGATACAATTTAGTTTATGTGTGCGTACCATGAAATGAATATATCAGCGATCCTCTCGAAAACGGTAAGAAATGCCACAACGATCCTGTGAAATCGATAACATGTCCGAACAAAAGAATATTAGGATGACAACAGAACAGGTACTCTAAAACATATCATTAAATAAATAAATGAAGAAAAAATTAATCTACAGATCAATATCACTTCAATAAAAATCACAATAAGAACCATTGACAATGGTTGTGATAATTAACACAAAATTAATTAGATTAACATCAAAAAGGGTACTTTTGTCCTGCAAATCCAGTGCATTCAATTCTGTATCTAAGAAGCCAAATAATAATTGTGTTTTTGTAAATAATTTTATTTATATAAATTAAACATCAAGAAAAATATTTCTACAAAAAGGTAATACCAAAAACAATATTGTATTAATCACTTTCGCATTGAGCAGTGGGCCCCATTGCAATTGAGAGGGAAATATTGGGACCAGTCAAGTTTGGGTTTTTATCATCCATACAGTTATTGCTGATAAAAATACAAATCGAGACAGGATAATTCATTACCAAAATTGACACCAAAAGCGAAGATCTTCGATTGACACTTTATTCTTCTCTATAGTTTTGTAACACTCAAATGCAGGGTACAAATAACCCAGAAGCATCCTGCAAATCACGAAAAAAAATCAAAATCAAAATCAAATCGAAAGAGACCCAAACGAAGAACACATCAAACTCGGTGCGCCCACGTACAGCAGAACTCTGTTTATTAGAACTCCCAACATTTTAAATCCCCACTAAGAATCAGAGGCCACCTGCAAAAAAAATAACAGAGCATCCCCAAATTCAAATCTCCAACGGTCAAATTTAAAATAAAAATTGAGAATCGGATTGAAGAAATCGAAACCTTGTGGATAAAGAAGGATCTCTGATTCTGGAGGGAAAAGCAATGTCTTGCCGATAATTAGAGTACAAATCTACGAACAATTTGGCAAGAAAGATTGTTAATTTGTAAAATTTAAGGTTTGGGTTCGGATAAATAGGTTTTTTCTTTTTTCGAAGAGAATAAGGATTTGTTTCGCAGGTTGATTCTGTCTCTGTCAGATTTGGACACGTGGAGTTTAGGGCCGCCTTTTCCGAACCTGTGTGCCGTTTGGCAGTTACTTACCGTTTCTAAGCCACGTTTAGGGCATTTCCGTCTTTTTCTCCAGTTTATTTTGCTCGACCACTTATATGGTGCGATTTGTTCGGCACTAATTATTAGGGGGTTAAAGTGTAATTAACTAACAAATAAAGGGTATTGCCGTAAATGACATCAACCAAATGCAATACTAAATTGGAGTGCTAAAAAAAAAGGTTAGTTGTTATTGAGGCCGAGGGTGTCTTTTAGGGACGGATAAGATATTAGTTAGAGAGTAACTCAAAAATTAAATCAAATTGATTGACTAATTATAAATTATAGATGATTAATTGAGAACTAATTATAAATTAATCGGACAAGTCGGAAATTTTTTAAACATTGTTGAATTGTAAGGGTTACCATTTATATAAGACTCGAACCAAATATTTGGGAATAATGTACATGTGGAAGAATTCAGGTCGGTTATAATCGCTTTACACTTGTGTAGTTCTTTAGTTAGAACCAGACCTAACTGTAGTGTGATGTGTCTTCATTTTGGGTCTAATTTATGGGTTCAATTAGTCATTTGCACCTTATTTTCAGATTAATCATGCAATTTATTCACTTCAATCCAGTTATTGGTTTGAGTTCGATTTTTAATTTTGCTAAACATCATAAGATAAAAGGAATTCGAATTTTCATGATACAGTGATTAGTAAGCTATACACTATGGTTGTAGACATATATTCGAAATTGAAAATTATACTTTATAGTCCTAAACTATTTCAACTTGGTTCTTTTTTGTTTGCTGTCGATTTTAGTTTATAGCAATTATAAATGTCACAAGTCCAGCTTACCTAAAAGTTCAAACTGATAGGTGCAGACTCAAAATGTTATTCAAGTTGGTGAACAGATTCACATCTTTCAGATGTAATACTCTAACACTTCCACTCACGTGCTAGTCGGATTGAAATGCATATGAAAACAAACGAGCGGGAGTGCAATGACATCTTTGAGATGTGGTACTCTAACACCTCCACTCACGTGCTAGTCGAGTTGAAATGCACATAAAAAAACGAGCATGGGGTGAAGGGACAACATGGACAAGTGGAAAAGAAAACGTGTTATTCCTACTTTTATTGCTCTTGATTCTCATATTTGTATTTGTCCCTCCGATCCATGGGCCTTAAACCCGAGGACATAAGAGCTTCTAACAATATCCAAACTGCAATTGCTCGGTTCACTAAAGCATGTAACCGAAATGAACCATTATTTTTGGTTCTCAAATTTTCATATACGATTCGGCTAGATTCTCAGTCGGAAATGAAAACACCCATATTAAACAGTTGAAAAAAATAAGTTCATGTGGGTCCAGCTGAGGCCCAATGGGCCCAATCGGTAAGCATCGAAACCTCAGCCCATGATGATCCTGGTCGTTGGATCCACAATTTGTTTTGTTACGTCGATTTAAATTTTTTAAGTGGGAAAATTCCACATAGATACTCATAGGCTTTCAGAAGTCCCACTTAACTCCCCCGAAATATAAATACAAACTGTGAACCCTTAAATTTACTAAATATAAGTTCGGGGTATTTTTCCTTTTTAATTTAACTGAAAATAAAACCAGAAATCGGAAATGCAATATCTTCGTGTCTTCACTCTCACTTCCATCATCGCTCGACCTGTCTACTTGTCACTGTCCTCTGCTTCCAGGTAATTCTAGTAACCCAGAAACGTTGGTTGGTTCGTTCTTCGAATCACCGATCAGTTTCTAAGAAACCCAGATCTCGATTCTGTAATCAGATTTTTCCAGGAACCTCAATTTTGCTCTGTTGATTTCGCAGAGCAAGTTTTAGCAGCAGATCGAATCGCGTGATCGGAGCCATGTCCGGTGAAAGCTTGAGCTCCCCTTTGAAGGGTCAGATCAATTTTCGATTGTGCAACGTGTCCAGGTACTTTGGTCGATCTATGTGTTCGTTTTCGTTTTGGATTGTGGATTTGTGGGTTGGTGTTGTTTTTTCAATTAGGGTTCTTCTATTGTGTTGTTTGGTGTCAGTTTCATGACTGAGTTACTGGAAATTCATACTGATGAGCCTGTCCTGCACATTCTGCTGATTCCTGGAAATCCAGGTTGGTGGCGATTTTTGCCCCCTTTTATCAATGTGGTTATGTGCGTGTGTGCTCATGGGAATGGGGAAATTGATTAAAGGGTTTGTGGCGGTTTCAGGTGTTGTTACATTCTATAAACGATTTGTGGAGTCCCTATATGTGCTGTTTGGAGAAAATGTATCTGTAACAGGCAAGATATGGTGTTTGGTGCTGTGTATTTTTGTTATCTCCTCTTCGATGGAGCTCTGATCTTGTTTTTGTATTTGGTTGTGGAATGTATGTGATCATCTTCAGCTATTGGACACATATCCCACTCGGAAAAGGTACGGACAAGTGTGTGTGTGTTAATCTGCCGCTAAAAGTAATCTGTTATGCAAACCTAGTTCTAGCAACACGGTCTTCATTGACGGTTTTTGAAACCAATATAACATGTCAACCATTATTTGATGTAGTTTGCTTTGAGTCTTACTCAGTGTTTTAAAAATCCCCGACTAATTCGACTAATCCCCAATTAGTCATTGATTAATCCTCTATTAGTCCCGACTAGTATGATAATCCGATTAATCCCCTGAGGCCCTATCTACTCGAATAGAACATTGGTCTTACTTACTTGCACTAAATTTTTCAGCATGAAAATGGAGAAAGGAAATGAAAACGAAATGAGTAATGAGTAATGTATATCAGAATTTGAGTCCTTCATGTGGGAATGAAGACCTTCGTGATACTTCTTTTTATATCTATGGTCTACACAGTGTACACCTTCTGAACAACAGCTTATGCATCGAATATGAAGTTATTTTAGCAATGAAGGTCTATATTTGTCCCGGTAAAAGAAATTCCATGTGACACAAAATAGTTTTTGGTATTTCTTCTCAATGCTGATATCATATTTTGTCCATTTAGGATTGGGAGCGTGGAAAGCTGTTCACATTACAAGATCAAATTGAGCATAAGGTAGTTTATTCCTTTTAATTGATCTTGGGAACACATTTGTCTGTTCTAAATTCAGTCTTTGGTTCGATTCATAATATATAATATATGTAAACATCCATGCCATGCTACTGGAGATTGTACAGCTAGCTATATTAAAACTAAATTGTAACAAAAATGCAAAGCTAAATAAAAAATCAGAACACTTTTTAAGATGGAGATTTTGCTAAGAGTATGGACTTCTGACCATTATGAGTATTTAATACAATTAACACATTCATTAGTTTCAAGTTAAGTTCTATGAAGATATGACTCAAATTAAACCACTAAAAGATGTCACGTGAGAGAAGAAAATTAACTTTCAAAATCACACACCACACCAGCACCAAGATATGAGCATTTTTGTTGGTTATAAGTCATATTCATGGGTTCACAAGCTACCCATCATAGCGTTACATGAAGAGTTCTTGAGCAATGGTCATGACCGTATTCATGTAATTTTTCTTTTTGACATAACGGATAAAAATGTATGTATCTTCGTTGTTTGCGTGGTGAGTGATTATTGACGTTGATTTCAATTTTTCTTTCTCATTTGGCCTTTATAGTGATTAATTTGACTCTTGCCTTAATTCAACACAGACAACCTTAAATTTGAAATTAACAAATGTCTTGAAACTTAGGACTTTTCTTAATTATAGGAAGTTAATCTTCTTGACAACATGTTGGTTATGTCCACACACAGGGGAGGGGCTATATTAGTGTAAAGCTATCCGGGATTACAGATAGCACAGTTAGATCTTCTCTAAGCTAGTGCCAAAGACTGAATTTAGAGCATACAAGTTGTCGGTGATACCCGCTACCATCTCCTTGATTCTTGGAAAAACATTACAGAAAGCAGATTGGATTGTTTAAAATGTGAAGAAGTCCTTGACAAGGAAACTGCTCTGTGTACATTTGTTACCTCACCGTTGTATTTCCTCAGAATCATGTGGATCTTAGATATTTTTTTAAGATAAGGAACCAGAATGAGTTTCATGTGACGACCAATGTCAGGCCATGTCAACTAGTTTGTATGAGGTGGACTATTCACACAAAAGTAGCTGAAATCAATTACAGATTTGCTTACCTTTTCCTTTCAGAGAATAGTTAAATGAAACGAGGGCACTATAACAAACTAGATTGTGCTTTACATAGGCTGTGAATTTTGATTTCTACACTATATTTATTAAATATTATCAGGACCTTCGCAATCTAACTGCATTTGTTTTTGTTAAGAAATCTTTACGCTATTCTAGCTCTTCCCAGTGTTTGTATGTCAAAAGTAGAAATCATTTGTAATAAATAATAAGTTGGATGAAGTGTTGATGTCGATTTGGTCTCACTATTTCACAGATTGACTTCATTGAACAGGAGATGAAAGACACTGAAGTTCCTATATTACTGGTGGGTTACTTATCCACTAATCCTCTTATTATCAATATCACGATGGATGCTTATTTATTCTATCATCTTAAGAATTGCTTATTGCTAGACGTGCATAGTAGTTACTAGGATCATATTGTTGGCAACTAATTTGTGCTTTCTTTGTGAAGATTGGGCATTCTATTGGTTCACATATATCCCTTGAAGTGTTCAAGAGGTCTCCTGAGAAGGTGACGAATACGTGGCTCAAATGTGATTTTTTGTTTTGCCACATCACACCACCACTCATATGCTTATTTTGTACATAAAGAATAATGATGGACAATTTACCCCGAGTTTATTATTTTTTTAGAACCCATCCTGAGTTTTCTATTTGATTGTGTAGGTGATATACTGCATTGGACTATATCCATTTTTGACTTTAAACCAAAAATCCTCGGCACAATCTATAATCGGGAAGATTGCAGCGTAAAACTCTTATCTTTATCATGAATAACAACACACATCCCTCATATGTTATTTGTTTTAGTAAATAAGTTCTCTTAGTCTACTTATCCGACCTACGGTAAAAATGCATGTGAATACATGTTGATCTATGTTCTTACTGATAAGGCTTATGGTGCGATTGGTCTCATGCTGCCATCACTCAATTGTTTTTCCTCCACTTAAAAAATATCTATGTTGATAAGAATTATATGGGTTTCACATTGCAAGTTTGTCGATCTCAGGTCTTCAATCTTAAGCGTTACTATTAGTTACATTGTCGCATCATTGGGTTTGTTAGGAAGCAAGGCTTCCAAGTTTTTGGTGGCAAAGACCATTGGGAAGAAATGGTCTGATGCTGCAGTGGAAGCTACATGCACCCATCTTTTGAAGGTAATAAAAAGCTATCTTTCATATTTTCTATGCACAGACAACAGATTCTAAAATCATAACTTTTTCTTGTTTATGTCCGAGTTAAATCTTCTGATTCATCTATTTTTTTGGGATCCACTAATATACAGTACCATACAATGCGGAATGTGCTCTTTATGGCCATGACAGAGTTCGAGAAGGTGAAGTCTTATTCTAAAAACCTATAGTTTAATTCTGCAATTAAAAGATAGCAGAAATGTCAAGCAAACTTGACAAGTACAAAACAAAAAAAGTCAGACTCTAAACTGTATCTTCTTGAGTTATATTCATTGCATTACGTTGTGCATGATGTAGTTGCAAGCTTGAACTAAAAAAATTGAGTTTATTGCATTTGGTAAAGTTAGATATTGATTCTTCTTTCATGTGACAGCGTCTCTTCATTAATTTAGTACCTCCTCATAACTTGTAATAATTAAATCTGTATTTTATCTGTGAATATAGAAACTTAGGTTTATTATCTGCTTGATAAATTGAGAACGGTTGAGCTGTACTCACATATTTATTTTGGTTGAACTATATTCTTTATATGCCTTACTCATTCTATATACTTTTCTCCGTCATCAGATTCCTGGTTTTATGTATCATTTTAATCCACAAACTGCCGTTTATTTTATGTTTCCATCTAATTCATTTGTTGCAATCAAAAGAGTAAATATCATGTATACGTACTGACTGTAATTTTTCTTATATTAGCTTGCATCTGCACCGGATTGGGAGTTCATGAAAAAAACACAGGACAAAATTTCATTTTTGTTCGGGATTGATGATCACTGGGGTCCTCTACAGTTGTTCGATGAGGTGCTCACTGAACGCCATATTTATTTATTTATTTATTTATGTTTAGCTTGTCTGGTCGTGAAAATGTTAAAAACATTCCTTTCGTTTCTGCAAAATTCACAGATTTTCCAGCAAGTTCCAGAGGTGACTCTATCGACGGAGAGCGAAGGCCACACTCATTCCTTCTGCTGCACTGAGGCAGGCTCGCTGTGGGTTGCTCGCCATATATCGATGTTCATGAGGAACAAAATAGCGAAGCTGAAGCAGTAAAAAGTAATAAATCTTGCCATCTTCTTGATTATCCAAGTAAATAAGTTTAGTTATTTGCATAGTAGCATTTTACAGTTGCAGCTTATCAAATAAACTCACTCTCTGGAGTTTCTTCCATTCCACTTGCAATTAGTGATGACCCATTTTTCTTTGTCCAAATTTGGAGCCTTGGAAATTGTTGGTGGTTGGCTTTTCTGGGCTGACAGTTGTTTCTATAAGGGTATAATAGTCTTTTTCTTGTCAAGATAGGTTTTTGACACTTGTGACTTATGAGTTGTGAGTAATGAATGGAGAGTTTGGTTACCAAATCACAGACCAAGAGTGGTGATAAGCTTTTTTTTCCCCATTAAATTCTGGGCCTCTTAAAAGTTAACTACTACCTGTGAACTGCCACTTCCAACGTGTATGGAGAAAATGAACCAAAAAACAAAGCCTCAAAAGTTGACTACAAAATGAGATGTGAAGTGTGTGATCTGAGAGTCAAGCAAAAGCCTTAGCCAATGCATGGACCATCTGGCTGTGTTAGTGTGTCATCAGAAGTGCTTGATGAGTCAATTATTTTTATGAATATAATCTTAAATAACTGTAACTTAGAATTTTACAAATATATACATATAAAAAACATGTCTTGTTTTGTAGTCAACAATAATATGGGCATATTGTAGCGTTTAAATCTCAACAATAATGATGTGTTTTAATCTCAACCACTTATTTCATTATCTAACTGTTATAATTGATTCTTAATTTGCATAATAGTTAATGGTTTTCACCTAAATAACTTTGTATTTCACAATTATTCTCAAGTATATATCATGAGTTGTGGCAATAGATGACTCAATGACTCGTTGCATATGAATTTGAAACACGATGAGCATATTGCCGTGAATAAACCTCACGTTTATGAGCATGAGAGGAAGAAATTAAACTCACATAAAAAGACCGTGTCATATACGAAGGGAATAGTAACACAACACCCACTTAATAAAATTGATATTTGATTTTGAGCCGTGGAATCCGGCTCGACGTGTCCGATTCATTTTACATGGCATCAAATGAGGTCAATTCGAGTACGTGTTTGTGGGTCTCCTTAAGCCACCCTCACTAAGTGCAGTCATATACAAAAGTCCAGTCATGCCATGATCCACTTTTAAAATATCCATACAATTTCTCAAAATTAACGGCCTGCATTAGTAAATAAGTCAAATATTGAAATTAAACTTCGGCACATGTGAATTACAGTGAATAGGATTCCATAACATTCTGAATTTTTAAATCGAAAAATATGTGTAAGATTGTGTATTTATTAATTATTATATAGTAATGAGACGATACTGTAGAGTTATAGAATAGTGTAGAGTGCAGTGAGGAGTTCCCAAATATCAAAAAGAGACCAGAAACAGGCCAAAACCAAGAAGAGTGACATTGCGTCTTGGCTCTTGCAATGCCATTTATTGAGCTACTCCAACTCCACACATACTCAACAATTTATATTTTATTTTATTTTATTTTTCTTCACAATCTCTATGCATCTTCCTCTTGTTTATTATTTATTTTCTCAAATGGCTCATTTTTTTCACTAATTACCACACACCATTAATGCAATTTGTATTGGGTTCTCAAATGTTTTGTGGACAAATTGAAGCCTGCAGAGTAATTGAATGTAAGTTTTTTTTTTAAAAAAACAAATTTGTCCCATAACACATAAATACTTTTAAATGAATCTCGGTTAATACTAGTAAGTATTCATTTGCCTTTCTACCTCGGAAATAAAAACATGAAATCGAAATAGTAAAAAAAGAAATTCATTATTGAAGTTTGAATGAAAACGAAACCTATCAGAATTTGAACGAAAGATTGCAAAAAAATTTTATCCATTTTTATTTAATATTTAAAAAAACTCAACAAAATTTGTTAATTCTGATATGACGAAATAGAGGATGAGATCATTAAATCTACTTCAAACCCGTCATAAGACCTAATATTTTCAATTCGATGGTATAAAAACATTAATCACTAAACCCGAACTCGCTCCTACAATACAAAAATGAGATTTCCAAGAAGACATATGTTGTCTAGATGCATTCTATCTCATTTTTATCTTAATTACCCAAAGGTTTCCATATAATAAACAATACTATTAGCTAATGATTTAAATTTAGAACTTCAAGATCTGTCATGGGACTTGGAAATCTAAGCAATAATTCATAATGAAAAACCTTGTCAACTCCATACAAACCTATGCAGCTAGGATCATGTTTTATGATTAATTTATTTAAAAGAGAAATTTTGTTTGGCATAGAGTTTAGAAGCTTCGCCGTTCGGACAAGAATCTTGGCTCTAAGATTGAAGCCAACACGAATCTTGACTCGTCGATTCATACATAAAAAAATGAGTTTGGCAGCTTAGTGTTTGCAGAATATATAATATTAGTATCTATTTACAGAATCAATTATAGTATATTTAATATTTTATTTGTGAATGTCGATAAACCGCAAAAAGAACATGTGCTGAACCTCTAGAATTGTTAAATAAGAAAACCATGGTTAGTCTCCAATGGAGAATCAAGTTTAACCGTACTTAAAATTTTTAGTTATATATTTTAGTAAATTGATCAATGGTTAGTTTCATTGTAATTCTTTTAAGCCAAAACAGAATATTAACCAAAAAGAACCAAATTGAAATAATACATAACTATAAGATATAACTTTCAAATTCAAATGCACGTCCATGATTATAGTTCATATATAAGCATGGGATATAAATTCAAATGTTCTTTTATTTAATAGTGTTTAATTTTGACCAAAACTAAAATAAAAATAAAAA
>JAYMTP010006574.1:0-11934 GCA_036897365.1 Geranium brycei | reverse complement strand
GGGTTAGAACTTAGATGGATAAGATTTGCGTGGATGTGTGGCTTGTATACGAGGAGTCAGGAGATAAAGTTCAAACTTATGGATTATATATTTTTTAATTGAATAATGGCAGCCCACATATGTGGGGACGCTACCACAAGAGGTCTTCTCGTAGCGGACGATGGCGTATGCTGTCATAAGGGTCTTCTTGCAGCGCATGTGTATGGCGTGCTGCCATAACTATATTTTCATTAAATTTATGTCATTAAAACAAGTGAGTTATCTCAGTATTCCTATTCTACTCCATCTCGAAACGAGACTCTCCCTACATTCAAAAGTGAGACATGAAAGGGAGTTGAGAGTTCCATCAAACAGGTTCACACAAAAGGTTAAGAGAACAGCATGCAATTAGGATAAATTTGTCTAAATCATGTAATTTGGGCCTAAGTCAGGCCCAATAGTTAAAAGGCCCATCAAACACTGGTTGGAATAAACCGACCAAAACGACGGTGAAATGGAATGGACAAAACCGATCCCAATCATTCTCAATTTTAATTATGAATAATCCAGAAATAGAATCGAGAGTCGGGTTGATTATAAGATAGACGACAGACCTAAAGTGGGAAAGTAGAGCACGTGAATGCACAATTAATCACGTGCTCCCTCCAGCCTACTCGGACGGACAGGGACAAGTCTCTTGAGCTTCCCGTCCCCACGCTTTGAATCTACCGCTCTTATTCATCGTGGCAATTCTGTAATTACCACCACCTTTCCCAAAATACTTTTATTTGACCATCATTCAATTTCAAGGTGGTATCGACCGACCACACAAGACAAATAGAAGCTCATCGGACGGCCCACACGCGTCTGAGGTGGATGCCTAAACGCATCACGACAATCTCACCTACGCGATCATCTGTCACGTTCACATGCCTTTTAGCCTCACCTACTCCTTCTCTCTCCTGCTACGGCCCCCCTCATTTTTCTCTTCCTGAGCTCACCAATGTATTATATGCATGTTAATTACTTTTCTTTATTTATATTAATAACATATAATGACACTTTGTTACATCTATCTATTGTAAAATAACATTTTTATATTTTAACTAATTTTCTCTCTTTTTAATACATTAACAGTTTTTTTGTGACAACTTAGATCTAAAATACCTAAACTACTCCTGATTCAAGAAATCATAATTGAACTGATTCAATGTGGTTTATCTCTGGTTCAATTTGGTTTATATTTATGATGCAATTACAATTATACCCTCAAATTTAAAATTAAAATTAAGAACGTAATGGTTAAATGATCATTTTATCCTCTTTCTTCAACCTCTGCTCTCACCCTTCTATCTTCTTCAATCTCATCATGGCTGAGATTTAGTCTTTGCTCCACTACCACAGGTACCACCACCACTACCATCCTTAGAAACCCACAAAACCCTAACCAATTTCATCGTCTCATAGGTCTTACTATTGGCCAATACTGACTCTCCCACCCTCCTCTCCGCGTCCACCCTTGCTCTCGCCGTATCCTTTCCCATTGATTCCATCGAAACCCTAGCGGAGGTGACGAGCGCCGCGGCATATCTCAAATCGATCGCGATCTCGCTGAAGAATGAGAGGTTAGGGCTGGTGCAGGAGGCGCAGTGGAAGGACAGGGAGGCGCCAAATCCGTGGCACGAGCAGTGGGAGACGAAGAGGGAAAGTGGAGGCACACAACGCGATTGCTAGGGAGGGTTCTCTCTGGGAAGACAAAGCACTGCCAGAAACAGACATATTTCAATTTGAACCCAAATTCACTGTTCATTGCACTTTTAGAAAATTTAAAAGCCATTGGTGGGCATTTTAGACAATTTTTAATTTGAATCAATTCAATTTTGGGTTTTTAATTTCAATCGATTCAATTTTGGGTTTAATTTTGAACCAGTTCACTATTCATGACAATTTTTGAAAATTTTAAAGTAATTGGAGGACATTTTAGTCATTTTATCGTAGGTTGTCACCAAAAAATTGTCAGGGTACGAACAAATAAAGAAACTTAGTTAAGGTATGAAATTGTAATTTCACGATAGTTATGTGTAACAAAGTGTCATTATCCCTAATATTAATTCAAAAACCATTCACCTATTAATATTAAGTAATTAATTACACATCAGTACACCCGACTATGAACTATCGGTAATTCTCACATTATTACACCCAACTAAAATACTCGATTTTGTAGTCATCAAATTGTTTGAACTGGTCAAACTATCGTGATTTTAAATTTGAACGGTTGAAGGAATTTTGATCATTTTACCTTAAAATTATGTTAGATCAACCCTATTGGAGTTAAGTGTAAAAGAACAATCCGACAACTACAAAATTGAGTGTTAAGTGTACAGACGTGAGAGTACTGACGTGTAATTACCTTAATATTATCGACGATAAGGTTAGGTTACATACACCGAATATACAGGCTTGTTAAATTCAACAATTAATAAATGGTCAACATGTTATAATGATTATGCCACTGAACTGATGATGGGTAGTGTGTACGGTGGACGTGCTCGCAGAGGATAGAAACCCGGGTTCGTATGTAGAAGAGAAAGCTCCACAATCATAAGAAACTCCGTTGCTTGTTACAGCTGCCAATTACAAAAGCATTTTATTTATGTTTTTTGGGTTCCTTCAAAAGACACAAAAACCTCTTTCCAATTCTTCTTTCTCTTCTTCTTCTCAAAATCTCTCCTCATTTTAGGGTTTCTCTGAGCCGCCGGCTTTTGGCGACCAAAAATGGCCTCCTCTTCTCTTCTCAGATCTGCTCCTTTGCTCCACGCTTCTCTTCCCGCCTCTCCCGCGGATCGTCTCAAGGTGCTTTCTCTCATCTTGCTTTGCGGATTTTGAATCTTTTATCGAAATGACGACATTTTTCTATTTGGAAATGAGACTTTCTGTTTGGCTGCCGAGAAAGTGGGAGCCAGAGAGGTGTTTGTTTATTTTTTATTATGTAGTAGCAGTATGGATGGATGATACGTTGATCTATGTTTGTTTGTGAAGGAAATGAGCTTTGATGTTTTGATGTTCGTGTTACTAGATTGCAGCTCGTTATTTTGTTTTATTTTTGGTTTGTTAATAGATGATTAGAGTGTGGTTAACTGTAGTTATTTATTTATTAATCGTTGGGGTAGCTTTGACTATTTTTTATTTCAGTCAGGAATTTAATTTTAGCTGTAAGATGCTCTTGTTAGCCACTTTTTTAATCTTTTCAGTAAACAGAGGAGATATGAATTTTTTTCTCTCTCCTTCTGTTTGTGTTCTGTTTTATATTTCACAATTCTCATAAAAATATGGGTTTCCTTCATAGCTTGGGCTTCAGGTTCATTATGTAAACAGAGGGAAAACAAACTGAACATAATGTCAAGTTTTGTTTTTGCTTGTTGAATTCCCAGCAATTGAACTTGAGAATGATTTTATTTCATAAAAAATATGAATCCTGATATTCAAGTGTTTATTTTATTTTATTCAGGGTTCAAGTGTTGCCTTGAATTGCAATCTCAGTTCTAGCCCATCGTCCATACAGTTGAGTAATTCAAGGTTCCAATCTCTAATGATTTGAGCATTTATTGTTAGCTCCTGACACATTATGTTCTTGTAGCTAACTTTTAAACTTGATTGTTTGATCAGAATATGCAGAGCCAGAAGTATTCAACCCGTCAAAGCCACAGCTACTGAATCACCCCCCACTGTTCAAAGTATGGATTTTTTTGTGAATGTTGCTGCTATCCGGATGTATGTAGAAAGTATTTCATCTGATACTAAACTCTTGGTTGTTTTGTTTGATCTAGAATCACATGGAAGTGGAAAGACAAAAGTTGGAATCAATGGTACGTTTTGTCAATGTTATGTTTGTTCTTATTGTGGAAACCTGCCTATCACTGGCTATGTTAATAACATACATTTAAGTGTAATACAAATTTTTTATGCGACTTTATATTATGAGGTTTCACAATCCATGACAATTATAATTGGATATTTGCAAAATGTAAAGGATGGTTCACTATTTTCATTGAATATTAACCAGTTGATGCTGCTGTTAAATATAAATTCACTAAATTTCACTCCATTAACATTTTTACACTATTCCAGATAATCTGTTTTTAAATCCAATTTCATCTTTTGTTTGGCGGTATTAAGTTAAAGTACATTGATATAGGCTGAACTGTTTTCGAAGCAGTTAATTGTTGTATTGAAATTGTTCTTAATTGCCGCTTCATTTATATCTGCCATTCATTTCTTCTGAAGAGCAGTAAGTATTTAATGACTATGATGCTTGATTCATGAAGGTTTTGGTCGGATTGGAAGGCTGGTCTTAAGAGTAGCAACCTCCAGAGATGATATCGAAGTGGTGGCAGTCAATGATCCCTTTATTGATGCCACATACATGGTAGGCCTTGCATATGCTTTCTTTCTCATGATCCTACTTCTAAAGACATCACTACATGAGTTAATTTTTTTGTATTTATTTTTGTACACATGCTCGTAAGTAGATGCATGCAACTTGTACATATCCTTGCACTATCTCACTTCTGAGTTAGCTATAAGCCTATAACCTACTGTCCACGCCATCCCATGTAAATTGACTATCAGATTCATTGATAAGTTTGCTTAATGCATCATATATATTTTCTCATTAGCATGGTATACAATTTTAAGTTTTGAGTTGTATAGGTTAGGTCCATTGTTTTTGGCCATTTCAACTTACATTAAATTCTTGGATGCCAAGTTGCCAACATTTTGTCTGTTCTGGTTCCAAGGTTATATAGTAACTGTATTAGCTCTGTGAGATATAGATTTAGATCTTTTAAGGAACATTTGAACCTCTCTGATCTTGTGTAAGACCAGCAATTATTATGGCTATGCATCTTTCTGAGGGGATGAATGTGTATGATCATATAATGTGAACCCTTGCATGAGATAGTTTGTATATTTTCTTTTCCTTTATTGTTTTTGGAATCTATTTGCTTTTCAGAATATAATATGTCAAAAAGGTGGATGTAACGATGCTATATTTGTCATTTTTCTAGGCTTACATGTTCAAGTATGATTCTACTCATGGACCTTTCAAGGGAACCCTCAAGGTTTTGGATTCTTCCACTTTGGAAATCAATGGGAAGCAGATTAAAGTCACTAGCAAAAGGTACTGTCTTGATGATGTTCCTTCCAACCCTTTCATGTTCTGGTATTAACGTTAAACGGGCCTTCTGTTCCTGCCTAAGAAGGACTGGCACTATGTGACTTATGTATAAAAAAACTCTACAGGGATTAACATTGATATTACTTCCATTCAGGGACCCAGCTGATATCCCTTGGGGTGATTTTGGAGCTGACTATGTTGTTGAATCTTCTGGCGTTTTTACAACACTTGACAAGGCTGCATCACACATTAAGGTTAGTATATATTATCAGTTCTGTTTTTCCCACCTACACACAGTAAAACCATTCCAATTTAACTTGACACAACCATTTACTGCAGGGCGGTGCGAAGAAAGTGGTAATATCAGCTCCTTCAGCTGATGCTCCTATGTTTGTGGTTGGAGTAAATGAACAGACATACAAGTCCAGCATGGATATTGTTTCTAATGCTAGCTGTACTACCAATTGTCTTGCTCCTATTGCCAAGGTTTGACCACATCCTCAAAATTCATTCTTATTTAACTTTTGACTTACTTTTATTGGTTTCATTACTATTATCATGGTAGCCTGGTTTGAAAATTGTTAGTAAATGTTTGCAGATGTGATAAATTTGTTATCTTAATATTTTTTTTTTGCTTTTCCTCTTTTCTTCTTCACATTAGTTATCATGGGATCTGTATCCACACTGTTGGAGTTGGTGGAAAGCAACTTTTTTAACCTATGGTTTATGAATACATTTCACAGGTGGTTCATGAGGAATTTGGTATCCTTGAAGGTTTAATGACAACTGTTCATGCAACTACAGGTCTGTTGCTCTCTCCCTCTTGTGTGTACGCACAACGTGTCTTCCATAGGATAGCTCATCTTATCTTGGTTTTATATGTGCAGCAACTCAAAAGACTGTTGATGGCCCTTCAATGAAGGACTGGAGAGGTGGTCGTGGTGCTGCTCAAAATATCATTCCTAGTTCAACTGGGGCTGCAAAGGTATGAGATTGACAACTTGAGAACATTATATCCTCTTTATGAACGTAGAATAATCTTTTGTTATATGATTTTATAGGCTGTTGGCAAAGTGCTTCCAGAACTCAATGGGAAGCTTACTGGAATGGCATTCCGTGTCCCAACACCTAATGTTTCAGTTGTGGACTTGACTTGCCGACTTGAGAAGAGTGCTTCCTACGAAGATGTGAAAGCAGCCATAAAGTATGTTATTGATTTCCTGTTTCGGTATCTAGTCTCCACTTGCATCGCTTTGGTGTTATGTTATCTAGTCATGTTTTGGCTTGACAATATTTTCAACATGCGAAGTTGACATTCAAATTTTCCAATAACAGGCATGCTTCAGAAACATCCATGCAAGGTATTCTTGGATACACAGACGAAGATGTTGTTTCCAATGACTTTGTTGGTGACTCAAGGTAGACATTTTTCTCTACATAACTTGATTAATGCATAAAGATAAGAAAAAAAACCATCAGCAGTGAGCCAATGATATCTATTTGTGTTTGAGAGATAATTATTGATTTAAGGCATTCGAACTTACATAGTGTTGTTGGCACTTTTTTGTCAGGCCTTGCTTGTTTCTATTGTAACTACTTGAAAAACAATGGTTATTTATTTGTTTTGTTATGGAATGACAAATGGTTCACCATTTCTGGGTTTTGCATATGTAAGGTCTCTTACTCACACATTAAATGGGCCTGATATCATTTACATACAGGTCAAGCATATTTGATGCCAAGGCCGGGATAGGGCTCAGCGCCTCCTTCATGAAGCTTGTTTCATGGTACGACAACGAGTGGGGATACAGGTATATTATCATCACCTTTTGCGCGCGCGCACACACACACACAAACGTGCAGCTCTGCCCTGCTCAGGGATTCTAATTTTGCATCATAAGGGATTCTGACTGATATGCTGGTTTGAATTGTAGTAACCGAGTGCTGGACTTGATCAATCACATGGCATTGGTGGCAGCAAAGAAGTAGAGCCTCACGTCATGTTGAAACGGATTCAGTTAACAAAGATAAACAATTGAAAATGAGAAATAAAGGCGGATTTCTCTAAATCTTGACTTCTTTCGCATTACTTTTCATTTAGTTAGCTATAGTCGATTTCCAAATAATGAAAGACATGTATGTGCTAAAGTCTAGCAATACTAGGCTTATTTGGAGCGCATGCTGGTATCTTTTTTGATGATATGCTACACATACTTGTAGTAAACAGTTGAGTCTGTTACAGTGTTTTGTTTGTATTGGATTTGAATGTGAAAAACAATTTTATTGCTCCAAAAGCTCTCTTTCCTAGTTTTTCTTTTTTAAAAGAAAATTGACTATATATTATGGATGACCCATAAGCACGGTCTTCTCAAAACTGGTGAGATAAACCCTTCATTCATAATCTAGTCAAACAAAATAAGAGAGTTTCTCGCCAAAACATGGGCTGTTCCATTAGCTGAATGCCTCACCAATGCAACAACGACTTTGGTTAAATAATTGAAGCAAAGGCATATGATGGAATTGCAAAGATGTGAGGTTGCATGTAAGAGTGGGAATGGGATGACAAGTGTGAGAATGAATTTGATAGGTGTCATTCCCTCTTAGCTCATGCATGACACCTCTTTCTTTTGGTCTCTCTCTCTACATATACAATACAGATGCTAGTAGAGAGTGTGGATTATATATATCAATCAGTTCATCAATCTGATCATCTGTGCTTGTTGAATATAACTAGCATGAGGTTCTACGGGCTGACGGTACTGCTTGTGCTAGTTCTTCTCTTGGCTTCTCGTAAGTTAATTTACACATCCTATTTAGTATTGGAAGTAGAATAGTGAAGTTAACATGTGAAATGTGTGTGTGCGCATGCAGAGGAAATGGGAGGAGTGGAAGGTGCAAGGGAGTGCGAGAGGAAGAGCCATAGGTTCAAGGGATTTTGTGCGAGCAACAGAAACTGTGCGAACGTGTGCAGGTCCGAAGGCGCCTTAGGTGGCTATTGTCGCGGCTTTCGCAATCGCTGCTTTTGCAAACTCAAATGCTAGTGCTGCTACTGCTACTTCTACTTCAACAAAATCACGGACCAACTCCTGAGCCCCTCACATAATATCGTGTCATCATAGCCCTAGGGAAGCTTTCCATATAATAAGTGAATGAAGCTTCGTTGGTCAATAAATTAAGCAGTTTCGTCTTCCCTTTTATTTATTAAAATCTATGGACAACGAAATGCTTCTAAGTCTATCTTCACCACTAAGACAACGAACTGAGTCGTGAATGCCCCCATCAGGCTCATGTTAGGCCCAATAACAGGCCCATCAGGCTCAATTAAATTGAGGCTCCACGCTCCTCCTCGGCCTCCACAATCGATGCACCAGCCATGCGCAAAAAAGAATCGGGAATCGAGGCGACCCCGTCAGATTTCGATGCACGAGCACCAGAACCCGAGGACGGAGAGCTCGTCTCCGAACCAGCCGAGCCACCGCTATTCGGCCGGAAAACCGACGCCGGAGAAATTGACGGCGGAATCTCGCCCTCCTCCGAAGCATATTGTGAGGGTTTGACTGATCGAGCTGATGAATCATATGAAATAAGAGAATCCGCACTTGCATCCAACTCACAAGGAGGTTGCAATATCCGCCAGGGCCACCGACAAGGATTTGTCCAAAATCAAGAGATCCATCAGTTTATTGATGGGAGCTAAGCTGCCTGAGTGAACAACCACCAAAACATCCACCTCGGCTCGGCGAGCCAAGGTGGATGTCGTGACTCTACATTATTAATGCTAGTTGGTTCTTGTTGACTTGTCTCCGATGTGATATTATTGATTCGTCATTCTATTACTACTATATTTGCTACTGAATCTTGTTTGGATGCAATGTTAGTCAAGTTTATTGTTGCCTTCTCGATTTCAAGAGTTCAAGTAAGAGTTTTGTCCCACCAAGACTTGTCATTGTTCTTTTCGACATGTAGTTAAACTTGTGTGCGTAATAAAATTGGATATTTTCAAAAAAAATTATAACTCACAATTACATAATGCTATATTAGGAAGTGAACGATAAATAATTAAATAAAAATTAAAAAAACAGGTGAAAATAGTAATATTTGAAAGTGTAACAATGGCTAAAATCGAAATAGCGTATATTTCACTTAAAAATTGTGATAAATCGGGTGGATATATCACCAAATCTAATCGAGTTAAGCATGGACCATAATAAATAATTATTAAACAACAATTTGTACAATTACCGTATAAGTAACATTGTCCACAATACTTAAGTTAAATTAAGAAACAACATTTATTTGAGATTTTAAATTTACTTGCTCCAAATTGTCCATTGTATTGGTGGATCAACCCGCCAGGATCCAACTGGGCCTCAACCCGCCATGCTCTCCCCTGACCTTTTTATTTAGAAATCATAAGTTAAATTGTCCACCACTGTTTTTTAGTTTCATTTAGCATACTTACTTCTTGAACCTTTTTTTGTCAGCAAAATTAAGAACATCAGCTGTTCTTGACTAATTTTGAGGGACTGTTTTATCAGTCTTTTAACTCATTTATCAACATCTAAAAGAAAAATTCGCATGTACCAATATTCAAACTTAATTAAAAATTTACTTAATATTTCATACTCAGTGGTTTAATTTTAGATACTTCAACTCTCAACTTGTAGAAGAATATCGAGGACCTTCTTAAAGACTACATCTAGAAAACTGAATATGTGTTTCTCACGCTTCTCAAGACTTGAGGTTGCATGTAAGAGTAGAATGACAAGTGTAATAATTGAAAGGATAGGTGTCACTCTCCCTAGCTCATGCATGACACCTCTTTCTTTTGGTCTCTCTATATGCACATATTCATACCAATTCATCAATCCAATGAATCATTTGTGCTTGTTGAATAATTAACATGAGGTTCTACGGCCTGTCAGTACTGCTTGTGCTAGTTCTCCTCTTGGCTTCTCGTAAGTTTATGCATGATGAACATTATATTTTGTATTTTTGTAGTTGATGTATGAATTGTGTGGTTGTGCAGGGGAGATAGGGGAAGTGGAAGGAAGGGAATGCGAGGCGAGGAGTCATAAGTTCTTTGGATTTTGTGCGAGAGACAGAGACTGCGCGAGCGCGTGCAGGTCCGAAGGCGCCTTAGGCGGCAATTGTCGCGGCCTTCGCCGCCGCTGCTTTTGCAATCTCAACTGCTAGTGCTACTGTTACTGCTACTGCCAATGCTACTTCAACTTCCAATAATAAGTGAATAACTCTTTGTTGGTCAATAAATTAGGGGATTTCATCTTCCCTTTTACTTGTTTCATCGTATCATTAAAAGAATCTGTGTTCACCACTAACACAACAAACTCAAATTCATGAATGGTTGTTAAACTCTAGTCTGTAGAGATAATCTAATCTCTAATTTGATACCGTATGTCATTCAACTGTCACTCCAATTATGTTAGTTTGCCATTTTTTCCTCTTCTAATACTCTGCTGTCAGTTAATTGGTTCAGAATCAAACCGGTTCAAGAAGTTTTAATTAATGTTTCTTATATTTGTGAATTAAAGTTTTTACATACAAGCGAGTTTAATTGTTTATAATTCTACCCATAAATAAAATAATATTTAAAAATTACATTAATTTGGTCTAAATGGATAGTACAGAAAACCAGATATTGAATCTCACAATTAATCATTTAACCATGTTTAATTGGAGTGAACTGAGGACCGGACTGAGAACCGAATCGTTTCTCACATATTGAGTCTGAGTTGGGTCTTTGAAATGGAAAATCGATTGATCTAATTTTAGTCGGTTCGATCTAATTTTAGACCCGTGCCCAATTTTAGTCGGTTTAATCTGATTTGAAATAGAAAATCGATTGATATAATTTTAGTCGGTTCGATCTGATTTTAGACCCGTGCCCAACCCTACGTATATAAGTAGAATAGAGCTTTTTATAGGAATCAACTCATTTGATGTCTTGATTGGTGTATTTATGAGAATAGTAAACGCCCAAGTCTATACTTAGTTCACAAGTAAATAGTAGTGGGATCCACTAAAATTATAATTCCTCTTGTATATACTTTATTTACAAATAATCATTTTTAACTAAAATTTAGTGAGAAAGGGGTATCATAGTTAGCTTCATTTAGTGCCAAAAGTTTTGAATAATTTGAGTGTGTTACGACCAAAGTTTGTTTTTAGAGCGTCATGATACAGATACCTCATCACACATACATATGTATCCTATCTAGGAGTGAGTATAACAGTCTTTAAATCTAAATTACACTCAAATAGTGATACATGTTTGTTTTCATTCAAATGTTGTTTAGTCGATTGTGAGTTAAATGGTATCGACATGCAGTGTATAGAACTTGTTTCAGTCCTTTCATTAAATTCTATTTATATATCAAATATCGTCTTGTACGTTATTTCTCATTGTTTCGGGTAATATAACTCATTTTTCGAAAGTTTCATATAAATACCGATATATATGTGTCATACAAATAAGCAGTGACTTCATTCATTATACACATGTAGCTTTCTTCAAGAACTATTAAACTAATAAATATCTGAAGTGATCATAATAATCAGTGATAAAAATGTTCTATCAAAATCGACTTCGGGTTCACAAGTCACGGATTATATGGATCTTTTATCTGTGAATACCCATTTGTATTTCAACTGTTCGAGCATCTTCTATTTTTTAAAACATAGGTCTAAATATTTTGTGTTTCGTTAATAACGTCAATTCTGCTTGAATTGTTTCATCCCACTTTGACCAATTATGT
>JAYMTP010006573.1:0-11937 GCA_036897365.1 Geranium brycei | reverse complement strand
ATAAACAACATATGCATGACTTTATAATCACATCAAAGATTAATCGTATTCAAACTGTAATGTACTGATCTACACGGTCCGAGAATTCATATTGACACTCTAAGAGGGCATGGGTTTTAGGTTCATCAACGATAAAACAGATAGAGCTTTTTACTACTTGGTCCAACTTGTGTCGATTCCCCCCAAAAAATAAAATAAAAGATATGAATCAAACTTGATAACAAACAGGGTGGTGTGAAGAGGACATACCTTGAACCATTTCAATTCCCATTGCATCTGCAGAGCAGCTCCGGGAATAAGCCAGGGTCTGTGGCCTCCAGCCATAGCAGCAAGGTGCAAGGCACTGTTCCCATGGACGTCCACTTGGCGAAAAGCAACCTCTTTCATTATCTCCCTATCAAGTAACAATTTGTATACGCAAGGCTGCCTGTTCTCCACAGCCAAAAGCACAGCATTCTTCTCATTACAGTCTAAGTCCTCTATCGCAACCGGAAACACATCTAATATTTTCGCCACCAATTCAACCACTCCCTTCTTTGCTGCTATCAAAAACGCCGTATCCTCTACTTTAGCTTTTGTTTTATTCCCATCAACAAAGGGGACTTCTTCCGGATGTGGAACACCAATTGTAGCTGTGCAGATCATAGATGAACTATCTAAGTCAGATTTAGTGGAAATGCATAATGTGATCGGCATTGCATCGCATGTGAAACAACTGTAATGGTACAAGTCGGAGATTTACCAACCTTTTATACCATATTAGTACCAATATATCTAAAAGGATATGTGCATGTCGGGTTGAGTGAAATCACGTTATGTGGTACTTTGCACATGAAAAAACTATATCCAAGATAAATTCGTTTTGTCTTAAACCTGATTTGCAGATCCAAGATAAATTCTTTTTTCATATCATGTAAAACCTGATTTTCCAACAAGTTCAAAGTTGTTGGGCCTTTATCTAACATGTGGAGGCATAAAGCTCATGTGGTTAGTAGTTTGCATGGAGGAGAGAAAAACGTGCATAATTTTTGAAGTTTTTGAGTCTGTCCAATCAAGTTCAAGAGACCGGGGATGTCAATACACCGTCAAATTGAGCTGGTTTTTGGTCAGCATGTTCAAGAGACATAATACTACATTCTGAGTGGTGAAATTTGTATTTGTAGGTCTCGGTAATTAGATACAAATTTATGATTGTATGCCACCAATTCGGTGAGATTTCTCTAATATTTCTTGTAATTGGGGTTAGAACCAAAATTGCTTAATTTTGAGATATTGTGTGTCTCTAAGTGTATTTAGAGAGAATTTGTTGTACCCATTATATTGATAGTAGAGATTAAGTGGCATCGAGGGTCCCGTGATTTTTTTCCTTCCTCACGTTGAGGAGGTTTTCCCTGCTAAAATTGTGTGTGTTATGTTCTTTTTGCTATATATATTAGCTTTCTGGATTTGCTCAGCTTGATTGGTTACCATAATATTTTAAAGGGTATGAAGAATGATTTAATTTCGCAACATTCAATTAGTCGATTGGATTTGTTTTTCTCCCATCAAAGTGATATCAGAGCCTTGATTCGATAAAACTAAAAACTCTCCTAGTAAAGTGGGTCGGGTACTCCTAGGGCTGGTGAGACCGGGATCATGATCGACTCCTCTCAAGGTGAGGCTCAAATAAGATGAAAATGACCCTTGTGGGATTGAGTAGACCAAAATTAAAAAAGTTTGGGCTTAGGCAACCAACCCGATGTGATGGGAAAATATAAAGGTAAAAATTGTGAGGTACACATGTGAGTTCAAAGTCCCACATCGGAAGATTACTAAGTATAAAAATATTTTATATATGCAGTGGACCAAATAACTAATTGGCTAGTATTTGGGTCAAAAGTGGGTTCTAATGTGTATATGAGCTTCATTGGACGCTGCTCTTAGTTAAGGCCCATATCTCCCCCCAACAATGGTATTAGAGACATGCTATTTTATCGGTATCGTGTGTTAAATAATGGAAGTTAAATTTATTGCATCGTCAAGTATGTGTCTTTATTAGACAATGGATGGATGATAATGTTTTGAATAATGTTAGTGGAGAAATATATGTGTGCAGAGAAGGAGATGGACGACATGGATTGAGTTTCGTATGACTCAACAATAAAGAGTTTGATGTTCAAAATGGTGTGTACAAGGCATGATATAACTTATGTAGTTGGTGTTGTGAAGCTTTTTCTGTCAAATTCGGGTAGAAAGCATTGAGATGCAATCAAATGGATAATAAGATATCTCCGAGGTACCTTTAATTACACCCACTTTTGGAAGTAGAGAAACATTGTTCGTTGGCTACTCTAATTCCAATATGGCAGGAGATGTTGGTAGCATAAAATTAACCTCATGTTATTTGATGACATTTGCAGGTGGAGCAGTTTCTTGACAGTCAAGACTACATAAGTGTGTTAAACTTTCTATGATAGAGGATGAATACATTGCAAAAACAAAATCATGTAAAGAGTTGTTGTAGACGACGATATTCATTGGGAGATCAGTTTCAAGCAGTAACGCTATATGGTTTATTGTGATAACCAAAGCGTGATTCACTTGAGTAAGAATTATACATTTCATGCAAAGTAGAAACATATTGATGTGAAATACAATTAGCTTAGAGATGCACTTGAAAACAAGTTATTTGAGATTGAGAAAATTCATATGGATGATAATGGTTCTGATATGTTCACGAAGGCATTACTAAAAGAGAAGCGAGAAGTTTGATATTTGTCGTAAGATCGACGGGATGATACCCTCACTTAATTGAATAAGGAGGAGATTAAAGTAATAGGTGGAGCCACCAAAATGTTTATTATCGACTAATAACAAGATGTATATTTTTTGTGAATTAGGACATGTAGTGTAAGTGCATCTGTGGTAATTAAGATACGTACCTTGTCCATCTTGATCTTCATCGGGTTGTTTTGTGGCAGAGATGAACCTATTAAAGGCCTCCGTAAATTGTTGTGGTTGTCGTCCATTATCATTATATTTGTATGAAGAAGCTCTTTCAACGAGCTTATCCATCAAAAGAATAGTCCATGTGTGCCTTCTTTTTACTTCAACCAGTTTCTGCGTCCTCGAAATGCCTGCATTTCCATGACATACAACATGACACTTAAATTTAAAAGAGTATATATAAAAGTGCATGCATGATTTGCTTATATTAAAGCTTGATATATACTTACCAATCCCAAGAATAATTAGCAAAGCCTTCATTATAAACTTGAAATATTGAATAATCATTCCATAATTTGGTGGAAGCCAACCTTCACAAAGATAGTAGTATTATTAGGATACTAAAAGATATTTAAATTTTATCATAATTAGCTACTCGCTCAGTTGGTCAAGACGAGTTAAATCTCATATATGAGATCTTGAGTTTGAATTTTTGTGGGTCACTGGCTTGTTGGTGTGAGGTAAGGGTTAGTGTAAGAGTTTTTCTATAATCCTAAAATAATTGGAACTTTAAAAATAAACAAATGGATTTTATCTCATAGGAATGTATAAAAGTGAAATTTGACCAAAATATTAATTCGGTAAGTCATGCATTTAAGTTGTATATATCTTCTATAATTTTCGTATTTACCCGAAAGCATGACAAGCGAATGACTAACTATTCCGGTACTTACCTTGAATATTATTATTGGTTTGAGATTTTTTTTGATAATCTTTTTTAGTCTGCTCCATTTTGCACATTGATTCACGTGAGATGTCCTCCTCTACAAAGCGAAAAATGCATTAAGTTTACAACATTAATTAAAGGCACGAGACACGGGTATGAATGGATCATTTGTGAGGTAATTAAGAGTTAGTATAATCCTTCAATAATAAACAACTTTAAGAAAATGAATGGATTCTATCTCATACAATATCATTATATATAACTTTTAAGCACATTCCAAATATTATGTATAACTTTTAAGCACATTGCAAATATTATGACCCAAATTCAATCATTATGCATAACTTTTAAGCACATTGCACGTATTAATTTATGAACAGAAATTAGTAGATGACCTTTGATGTTATCATATATGTATAGTTGTTTATATCGTAATACGATATGTTATTGATTAAGTTGATATATACGACATCGTAATAGAGATTACAATAACGAGAGTCATGTGATATAGAGTTTGATCTAAATTGTTATTAATCGTAAGTTCATCGTACTAGAACTACGATGATACAAAAATATCAATATATATATGTCGTTACTCATGAGATGTGTATTAATGGATTTAATGCATTAATATATGTATTGATGAAGCATATGAATATATGATCATTGAACTGACTCAAAGTAAAAAATTTCAAATGATGATTATTTACCTATATATTGTCAATGTGGAAACCCTCTTAAGAGAATGATGTATATTGTTTTTCTTTGACTTGAAATTACCATAGTAGATAATAGGATGTTTGTTGTACTTTCATGTCCGACACATAGTGTACAAGAATGATTATTGAAATGTTGTCGGAAACAATTGAGTTCCTATAGTATGTTTGTTACGTCAACATATTAAGGGGAAAAGAAAACGAAGGCAGACCCTAAAACAAGGCATTTTCAATGGGAGGTGCACATTCCATTCGTTTTTTTCTCGATTTCAAAACATCTAAATCAAGAATTGTTCTTTATGTCCATAGCGGTCTCAAATTGCTTGAGAACGTCAATCCAATCTCGGCGTGGCCGCGTGGATACACTAGAGTTTGAAACTATATGTAGTTTACGAATCGACGTGCAAGATAGGTTATTCTTTAATTTTTCGTAAATCAAATACAATATATCAAATATGATTACGTAATTTATTTTCTGCTAGAGATCTTTCATCTGGTACTTACCTTGATCATATGAATCTATCTTATTCTTGGTTTGAGGATTTTCTTGATCACCTCTTTTGGTCTTTTTGCACATTGCTAATAGGTCGCGTGGGATGTCCCCTACAAAGCAAAAATGTATAAAGATTGCAGCAGTAACTAAAGGCTCGAGAAATGGGTATGAATTGCTTAGTTACTCAGTTTCACTCACTGAACATTTCAAACAAAATCGTCAGAATTTGGAAGAAGTTCATGCATGTGACATAATTTTGGGGGTAATTTTGACCAGTCTCTTCATTCCTTGGCTTATAACGTTGGGGGTGATTTTGAGTCTCTTCATTCCCCGACTTCTGCGCCCAATTTTCATGGTTGTGTATTATGGGAGGGTCAATCAGTATGCCTAACAAATTATATGAGAAACATGTTAAAAATAAGAACAAGAATGACATCACACACAATCAACACAAGTCGAGTCAAGTTGTAAAAAACTCTGTATAAGCATATCTTTAGTTTGAACCGCGATATATGTATATATATAAACATACATGGATAGATGAGATAATCCACCAGGAGGAAACGGTAACTGCTCTTGAACATATTAGGCTTGCTGGCTAGCATATGAAGAGGAGAATGTCCTTTCTCATTCACAGAATTGGCAAGCTCTGGGTGATCGTTTATTATCTGTAATGCCAAGTCTGATAAAGAAACAAGTAGATGTGAGTCTGTTCACCAGTTTAAATAATAGTCCATGCCTCTCTAATTATCAGTTTGAGATTTTAGGTGAGTTGAACTTCTGACATACTATCTCAGAGGTTGGTTTGTTTTGGACGTGACCTCCATATGCCATATGTTTTGGCTAAAGGCACATGTATCTTTTCACGTGTTTCTCAACCCGCTTTACATGTGAGAGGGAGGTGTTTGAGTACTGTCACCAGCTTAACCTCCACACATGAAGCTTGAGCTTTTAGGTGAGTTGACTCTTAAAATTAAGAATGTTAAAACCCAATCACATATCAAACAAACAAAGGTTATGAGTGGAGTGGCAGAGACATCATGTAATATAAACATAAGGTCAGTAATTCCAATCTGCACACTAATGTTATTATCGATGATCGACAAAAATCGAATTAAAAAGATACAAACTATATGTGACTAAATATATGTACTTGGGAACTATTGAGATATATAGTTGCCTTTTACAAGAACAATAAATGAGCCTTTGATCCGTAGGGTGTAATATTCCACATACACTGCTAGACTAATTGAAGTTGATACATGACCGGCTTAACGATTCTTAAGACTTAAAACAAAAGTTGTTAATAAGATTTTTTTGTTCCAAACCGAACATTGGTTTGAACATTTATTTTCAAATTAGGCTTAAAACTGGGGTGTTATTTTAATTATATTTGGACATTATTTCTTAGGTGGGCCTGATTCGGCTGCTTTATGGCTGAGTTGATAGGTAGAAGCGTGTACATACCTATGTATTCACCAGAAATGGCAGCATGAAGAATGGTGTCCCCAAGTTTTTTATTTCTGCACAAGGAGTCAGTGTCACTTCCTTGGTGACTAAGGTAGAGGAAAACACTCATATTGCCGTGACGAGCAGCACAGAAGATAGGGGTCTCATTCTCCTTGTTACATGCACTCACGAGCTCTTTGTGCTTCTCCACCATCGACTCGCACATGTCCCTATCCCCGCGCTGCGCGGCCAGGTGTAGAGCCGTGTTGCCTCTCTCATTCCCTATGCTCAGGACCCTCTTCGCCTCATCCCCGTCTTTGATGGCATTCACCATCGACTGCACAGTCTTTGTTAAGCCGTGAGAGACCGCTACGTGCAAAGCTGTGTCTCCTGCTTTAGTGATCCTTGCCTCCTTACAATTTGCTTCGCCACTCATCCCATAGGCTTCCACTACTTTGTTCCATCGCCCTTTCATTGCGTCGTCGAATAAACTAGGCGATGCCATTGTGTAATTTTAATCTTGATGAATCTGTTGTGCCAAAATGTCATCTTATATATAACTAGTGTAAGCAGCTTGTTGAACGCGCCATCGATCCTTGTTCCTAGTGGTGCATTGATCATTAAGGGACTTGTGTATCAAGCTCCGCAGAGTTGGAGGCATCAAGAAAATAATCTAACGAATAAAAATGAGATGGAAACGTATAGCTCTCACCATTGCATCTAGGCATTTGTATTGATATATATATATATAGGTGTGTGTGTGACTCTACATTCAAAATTTGTAGACCGTATATATCGAACATAGGTACATACGTGTTTTGCATGTGTGTGGTGTAATATTCTTTGCTCATCAACATTATTATTTCTTTATTCCTTTCCTCTGGTCAAGATCATGACCTTTATCCGTACCACAGACACAGGCAAATCAATACTTGCCTTGTTTATTGTGTGGCATAGTGCCATATAGGGGTCCGGACAACCCGTGACCCGGACCAATCCGGATTAACCCGTTCGCTCATAGTCTCAACCCGGAGTGACCCCGGCTGAGAAGGGCACCATATAGATATCACAGGCCGGGTTGCGGACATGAAGAGGGTGTCCGGACCAACCCGACCTAACCAACGAACTTAACTAACTAAGTAAACACACACTAATTCTGAAAGGGACATTTTAAGTTTTTTTTAGCAAACAAGTTTGAAAACCACAATTTCCATATAAACTAATATGAAGTTATTGACAATCTGTTTTTGTGATATTGAAATATTAATTTTGTAATATGATTTTGTGTACATAATTTATTTTTACAATCAGTTTTTGTGTACAATATGTTATTTTTTAATATTATGGACGAGCTGGACTAACCCGAAACCCGTTCGGGCTCAACCCGCCCACTTGTCCAGCGGACAACACTCTTCATGGGCCGGGAATGGACATAAAAATGGTCAACCCGCTGAGTCCGGGTTGGGCCCAAAAATAAGTCACGGACTGTCTAACCCGGCCCATGCTCACTTCTAGTGCCATATACTCAACCTTGCACTATAAAACACTTAACATTAGAATGAAGTTGGTCTATTTAATGGTAAACAACTCATCATTCTTATGTTTGTAAGGTCCTGAGTAATTGAATCGTCCTACAGTACTTTTTTTACTAAATTTGTAATCCTATTGCTCTAGAGAATTATCATGAATTTTTTGTGAAATCAACCGTAAAAATTATTTATTTTAAATATACTGCACGTGCAGGGCTGGCTCAATCGTTTATAAGGCCTAAACCAAAAGTGATTAATAGAGTATTATTTTATAGATTAGTTTTCAAAATGGGTATAAAATATTTAAATTTGAAGACTTTTTTATTATACTTGAACCCCTTTTTAGGTTTAACCTAAAGTAATTGATTCACTTCCTTTATGACTTGCCAGCCTTGTGTGCCTGACGAGAAGAAAAAGAGAATTTTAGCCATAACATTTGCATCATTTTTTTAGGATAACTCTTTGCTATGAGACCTATGCGCTGGCCATCTGCGACACCACCCCTTGTAGATAATATACTTGGGGGCTTGGTCAGTGTTTTTTTCAGTAGTGTAAATGAAATCAAAAAGATTGTTTCGACACATGTTTACAATTTATCAAACATGTCAGCATGTCAATAAGTAACAATTATATCATCTTAATTTCACTATTTATTTGTGTTATCATTAGAAGTAAGTGATGTGATTAAGGTAACTAAACTTTTCAGAATTATTCACACAAAAGATGTTCATACGAATATCACATAGCCATGTTTTTGGATTTCTCTAAAAGTTTGAGGGCGTGGATAGAAAACTGAGGCACACCAAAATTCCAAATGATCTATTCTAATAGGACAAAAATTAAGTTAATATGTGATTTCTGACTTGAATTTAACCAAAACCTAAAGCAGAGTCCAATTTATAAAAGTCATGTGCATCTGTGGACCCTTACGCTCGCATGATGGGCTGAGCAATGGGCTGGAATCCCAGATTGGGCCACCAAGGCCCAGTTCATGATCTCAAAATTTCAGCGCCAAAACTGCAAACTATCAAGTACCGCGAAAAACAAAATAAATAAGAAAGAAAGAAAGAGAAGGATATAATTCATCAGAAGAAAAAGAAGGCGATGAAACTGAAATGAAGCCTCTCGCGTCTTTTTGCTCTCTGTGAATCAATCAGTGCAGTTGACAAAATCTCATGGCATTTTCTTTTTAATTGTTACTCAAATTTGATCTCCGTTTGAAATTGCAGTGCCAAGGATTCTGATGAAGAGAGGCATGTGATGTAAATAATTGGAAGGACTCGATCTCTATCTTCACTGACCCCAAGTTGCCGAGACCTTATGTGAACGATTCAGGTGACTCTAATTTGTTGATTACTTCCTGCGAAAATTGCGTGGAGATGAAACGTCCTTTATTTTAGCTGCCAAGTACTATTCTCCAGTGTTGCAGTGTTTGGTGTATGGAAAAATTGAAACAAAAGTTACATTTGTATTTCTGAATTCTCCTTTTTGCTCACTGCATGTTACCGGAGAACTCTATACATAAATTTTGGACCACAATTTAGGGCATAAGGGGATTGGGCTGATTTAGAAATGCAATTTAGGGTTCTAAAGGGCGAGGTTTTATTATTACTTTTTGTGCTTAGAAACTATGAATCAAAGACAAGCTGGAAAGGAAAGGAATTCTGGGGATTTGTGAATGATATGGATTTACTTCAGATGCGATGTTCCTAATTTAATCGTGTAAATTACCAATAACATTATTGGTTTGATTTAGTCACAGTTATTTAGTGTTGTAGCGTTAGGGATATCATAAGGGGTGCACCCGAAAAGAATCACTAATTCCACTAATCATTAATCTTTGCTAGTATCAATATTACGAGTCTTGCATGAATAAAAGAACTAACCACTTTTAGCCACAAACTTGGAGGCCTTTCTTCTTCCAACTATAGGATTTGGCTTCATCCTTCTGTTCTTTCTTTCTTCCTGTCTTTATTTTTCTCTCTAAATCCTTTACCTTCCTTATTGTGTAGTATTTAGCTGGTTTAGGAAGAGAGTAACTAACACATAAGAGTTTAAGAGGTATGGTAAAATGTAGGAGTTTAATGTGTAACATGGTGTGTTCTTTATAGAAGCCTATTTCTGAGTTAGTTTACATAAAAAAATTAATGGAATATAGAATTTCATCATTATGATTGCTTTTACATTTAGACTATGTCGGAAAACAGAATTTGGAGATGCAGGGAATTGAACCCCGTACCTCTCGCATGCGAAGCGAGCGCTCTACCATGTGAGCTACATCCCCTCCTACATTAACTTATACCAATGCTTTGAATTTGTAATGATTAAAATTGTATTTTGGATTTTAAATTATCCAACAAAACATTTGGAGATGCGGAGTATCCATCCCCGTACAAAGTATCATGCAAGCTATGTACCCTCCTTCAATATCATTCATAAGCTCTTTGGAATTCTCTTTTATTTGCCAAAGATAAAAATAGCATGTTTATCAATCCTACATTGGTTTATTGTGTATTCTTATAGACACAAATGCTTATTTTCTATGATTATGAAGCTTGCGGTTGTGGCTAGTGGGATGACAATAAAGAAGGTATTGACAGTGAAGTTTGGGAAGGAGTGGGATCTACCACATTCAAAGAAGTAATATACTGACATCGATCCACCGATACTATGATATAGTACTTTTTGTCAATGGAGAATGCTTCTGCTTATTTTCACGGTGTTTAAACATACGAGTAGATGTATTGAGCAATAGGAAAAAAACCTATACTATGATAAATTAAGGCCCCCTGATGGATGACACTGTAACATGCAGTATATGACCATTCTTGCTAAAAGCTTGATCAGCAAATTAATGTAGAAATGTTCTTGCCTATTTTTTTGAGAAAAAATGTAATTGTCTTGCTATTAGTCCTTATCCAGTTGGAAGCTTAATCAATTAGTTCATTAGTATTGTGGTTATGTACTGGTTAGGGACCTGATATCATAATCCGTTTTGTGAATTGGTGTGAGAACTTATGTGCAAAATTCTCTTTGCAGGTTTGGGTTGGGAGATTCAAAAGCATAAAGAACAAGTGCTAAACTGCAGTCTAGGACAGGTACTCTGTACATTTTGGTCTACTACAAATGCGGGTTTCAATTTCCAGAGTTGTCTGTTCTCGATACAAGCAAGAAAAACCAAAAAAAATCATGTGGGGTGAGAGAGGCTCGAACTCTCGACCTCAGGATAACTCTTAGCTATGAGACCTACGCGTATGCGCTAGCCAACTGGGACACCACCCCTTGATTACATAATTCAGTTTAATTATAAATGTTTATGTGTAAAAGATTGAAGTGCAATACACTTTCCTTTTCGAATATTTTGATTTTATTACATACATGTAATTTATTGGTTTTAGATTTTTAGTAATTCACTTTTTTATAAAAATAAACAATTCATTTTGGAATTAAACTCAGATAAAAATGACAAAAAGTTAAGCCAATGTGTTTTGAACTAACCAATTTAAGGTTGCAGCCCATTGGACAAAATGGAATGGTTATGCATGAACGACAAACAAGTTAATCGGTGATTTCTAATTTGAAGATAACCAAAGCAATAAACAGTCTGGTTAGGAAAATCCATACGCACCCTTTATTGTTTCTGCTAGTAGATGCAAATGGTTGTGGCTGGTGGGACAGTAATACAGAAGGTATTGACGCGTGGGTTTAAACATATACGTAGATGTATTGAGCAGTAGGAGAAGCCAGCAATAACATGTAGGATATTACCATTGTTGCCATAGGATATTACCATTGTTGCCATAGGATATTACCATTGTTGCCAAAACCTTGCCTACTTTTGAAGAAAAATATGTAATTGCCATTGGTAATTTTTTTTTCTACGATTAGTTATTCTCCAATTTTCAGTTGAATAATTAGTCGGGAAACTCACTTTGTAGGTTCGGGTTGGGAGATTCAAAAGCAAGAGGAACTTGCTGCTGTGCATAGAGAACAGGATTTAGACTATACAGAGAAAAAGAATTTGGAGATGCAGGGAATCGAACCCTGTACCTCTCGCATGCAAAGCGAGCGCTCTACCATATGAGCTACATCCCCTCT
>JAYMTP010006572.1:0-11938 GCA_036897365.1 Geranium brycei | reverse complement strand
AATTCGACAGCTTTGATGGTGTTGTTAATGCTCTTGCTTCTAGATGGCAAGATTCACAACGAAATAGATAGTCTGTAGGTATTTGGTTTTGGCACTCATGAGTTCATGTAGATTTGGAAATTTTCGTACTCTATTGTGGAATTTGTAGCTTTGAATTTGGCATTTGGTTTTCATTTCGTCACCGGCTTATGGAATTTATTTTCGTGGGATAAGCTTGAATAGCTAAGTTGTATGGATGTACCGCATTGAGGTTTTGATGTGATCTGGAGCAATTGATCAGCTTATTTGTCAATGTGGTAATTGTAATTGTAACATAGAAGATCTGGTTCTGATGTAGTAGGCATCGCCGCATTGGTGCTTATCAGGCAGAGGCTTGTAGATGCACGGAAAGAACTTTGAAAAAACTAAATGCACAATGCCGTTTTGTGTACGGCTGTGTATGCATGGTTTCAATCTGACTTGTAAATCATGAACTAGCATTGAGTCTTGGATGCTGCAGTTCTGTAGGGAAAACTTCTTATAATGCATGCTCCTCCAAATGAGGATGGCTAATTTGGGTGTAGTATTAATGGAGGGTTAAGGTATAAGTTCTTAACATAAAACAAGCACCAATCAACTATTGGCCAGACAAATGTGGTTGACGTTCAGTCGCGAACACCTCACCATTTCTCTGGCAATCCCTACATCGAAGCAAACAATGTCGGTTTAGATCACAGGGGTTCTTCAACACAACCAGGCATCATTACAGCAAGGTTTCTGCAAGTCCAAATATGAAATCGTCTTCATCTCTGGGTGGGTTGAGCATCAAGTATACAAGGCACAGGGGAAAAAAAATCATGCAGGCTGTCAAAATTGCAGCAATGAAGCATTGGGTAGGATTTTAGTTGGTGCTTGGGCTTGTCCAATCCAGACTGAGAAGCCTGCTTACTTTAGTTTCTGAGTGCAATGAGTCTCCCCAAACCATACCAAGCTTTATGGATTCAAACGCGCCCAGAAAGGAGGTAAAACTGATTGCTTGACTCATTTATCATAGTACTAAATTTTATTTGAATCATCTTGTCTTTCACCCCGGATTGTAGAAGGGTGATCTACTCATCTATGCCAATAGCTTTTAGTGAAAATATTGATCTGGGTATGCTAAAACTATAATGAACATATTTAGGACTGCTTGGACTGCTTGGACATGGAAGTTACCTGTGGTTTCATTGTCTTTGGAAAATCAAAACTTTGTTGTAAAAGTCTGAACATATGGCATTCAATTCAGTGAAGACTGGAGATCAACATGTTCCTCAGATTTGAAATCATTTGAGTTTGGAGATAAATCCTGGTGTAGAATGTAGATGAATATATATGGGCCTCTTTTAATATTAATGCATAATGATTTGCGCAATATAACAGAAACACAACCTGCTGAACGTACAGCGTGACTTATAATAATGTTAAATATTAGTACTCAGATCTAATAAACCAATACTAACTTGTAAGAAGTATATTGCAGCCTCTATAATTATGAAAGACATGACATATATTGATATATGTTATGCTAACCACTTGTTATGTCATTTTCCATGTGACTTTAATCCAGATAGAAGCTTCAGTGCTTCTTCCATGGAGGGTCGATCAGATGGTCTACTTCTAGTGCACAACATTGCTACTTCAAAAACCAGTTTTATCTCCTCTTGTAATGACCCAGTGTGACCAACTTCATTCTCATCATAGATTTCCTTCAGAAGTACCTCTTTTGGTTTGCTCTGTGTGCTTTCACCTGCATTTCTCAGCCTGCCATTAGTTAAGATTTCAAGAACCACCTCTCCAAAGCTGTATATATCCATATAGAGCTCTTCTTTCAGGGAATTGTTGAATTGGCCTGTATATTTTGAAAAAGAAAAAAAAACATTTAGAGTTGCCTCTGATTCTTGATAGGATTCAGACCAGTGATCAAAAAAAAACCAGGGGCAGTTAGAGGCTGAAATACACAACAAAGCTGTCAAAATACTTTCTTTCCAGAAATGCCTTCTCCTGAATCTGTAGGCTAAATAGACCTGTTTGTATGTTCTGTTTATAAGTAGTATAACTAATTGTTATTGTGATATTATGCTTTCTTCACCTAGCCAAGTAACAATTTACAATTTGGTTGGTTGGTTGGTTGCACATTCTGTGTTTTTTCTTGCTAATTAGGGAAAAAGGTTTTCTAAAGCATATACTTCGAACCTTTACAGATGTTGTAATTTACCATAACATTTTTGTAGTTCAACTTACCTGTTTCCCTGCTCAAAACTGTGGGTGGTAGTGACCCTTTACTTAGTTGCGCCAGATATTTGAGCCCAAATCCAGTCAAATGTGGTTCCATATCTTCATCAAAAACTATGTTGTCCGACTTCAAATCTCCATGTGGAATTGCAGGATAACAATCATGATGAAGGAAGCGCAGTCCCCATGCAATGCCAATTACAATTTTGTATTTGGCTGTCCAATCCCTTTGCATACTAATTATCTCATCCAGGTAGCCATTTGGGAAGTAATCGTACAATAGATAAGCCAGGTGGTTGTCGTAGTAGAACCCTAGCAATCTGATTAAATTCTTGTGGCGTGCATTTCCCATTCGAATTATGAACTCTGACATAACCTTCATTCTATTTGCTTCCCATTCAATTTTCTTCACTGAAACTGTTGTTCCTGTAGGCAGAACTGCTTTGCAAACTGAGGCTGATGTGGACGGTACTGATGCAATTGATTCTACGGAGCTGAAGCTTCTTGAAAGATCATTTGCTGTGAATTGTGGGAGACCAGTAAATGGGATCATCTTCCATTGGCCTCTGCTTCCTCTTTGAAAATAAAGAGCTCCCAAAGCCAGTAGCAAGACAATTACAACTGCGACTGCGCATAGTAGCAGAACCCGAGTAAGCTTTCCCATGCCTTTTTTCACTACCATTGCTGTGGAATTAAGACATGGCCTCAAGGGTGCTCCACATAGGTGCTCCACATAGCTTTGAATTTCCAGCAAATGCACTGCGATCCATCTGTCTAAGCACTTCCCCATAGGGAATGGTACCAGAGATATCATTGAACGATACATTTATAAGCAGTAAGCTCGAAGAATGACTGAACTTCGTTGGTATGGTACCAATAAGATTATTATTCGATAGATCAAGAACATGTAAAGCTGGAAGGCTTGCAAGGACCTCAGGTATCTGACCTGATAACTTATTTTTAGCCAAATCTATCCTCTCAAGAACCTGACAATTGGAGATACTTT
Organism: Geranium brycei; assembly: GCA_036897365.1. NCBI lineage: Eukaryota > Viridiplantae > Streptophyta > Magnoliopsida > Geraniales > Geraniaceae > Geranium > Geranium brycei. The sequence continues at coordinate 8,682 of JAYMTP010006572.1, read as the reverse complement.
CTGGAACACTGCCCGATACATCATTCATGCTCAGTTCAATGATAGAAATTGACTTGCAGTACCTGAATGCAGGCAGATTGCCTGAGATATTGCAAGAGGAAGCTGAGAAGTTCTGAAGATGTGGCAAAACCCATGTCTTTTCCGGGATAATGCCTCCTAGTGCTGGATTCTTGGAGATATTAAAGTACTGAAGCCTAACCGCCTTTGATATATCTGAAGGAATTCCACCTATGAACTTATTCCTAGACAGGTCGACATATGTAATATCAGGGAGGAGGCTGAATTTTAAAGGGATCACACCTGAGAATGAATTGTCTTCAACTCGAAGACGAACAAGAGAAGAACAATTGGAAAGAGATGGAGATAGACTGCCTGTAAAATTATTAGAAAACAGAATCAACTTGAGTAACACGTCTCCTGCACAGATACTTGGGGGAATGCTGCCAATGAATTTGTTTGTAGAAACATCCACATATGTGAGTTTTGAATTCTTGCCCAAGCCTGGTGGAAGTGACCCATAGAAGTAATTGTTCCATATGAGAAGATTCTCCAGTGATGGAAGTTCTGCAATGCCTTCAGGAAGAGTGCCACTCATATCATTATACATGAGGCTGAGCAGCCTAAGACTTTTCAACTCCGTGAAGCTCTCAGGTATAGGCCCAGAAATTTGGTTATCAGAAAGATCCAAGCTTCTAAGAGCCTTCATTCTGCTGAACTCCCATGGTATCGTTCCTGTTAGCTGGTTTCTGAAGAGAAAAAGTGACTCGAGCTTGGTGAGATTGCTGAGTCCTTTCGGTATTGAGCCAGAGAGATTAGCGCCAGCAATATCAAGATACTGAAGCTCACTCATGTTGCCTAACTGCCATGGGATGCTTCCTTGGTAGGTGTTGTAGCCAATCTCCATATGGATCAAAGTCTGGAGCTTGCCCAGCTCAGGTGGGATGTGGCCACTGATGGAATTTCCTGCTAAATGAAGAAACTCAAGGCTCTTGAAATTGCCAAATTATGGTGGGATTGGACCTGTAAAGTAAATCCCAGCTAAATTCAGAATCTTTAGGTGTTCGAGCTTGGAAACTTTAAATGGCAATGGCCCTGAAAAGCTGTTGCTGAAGGCGGCATCAAGCACGACCAGGTCCAGAAGGCTGGAGATCCCTTCCAGAAAGGGACCTGCAAAGTTGTTTCTGCTGATGTCCAAGCTTCTTAGACCGGTGAGATTGGAAATCTCCTGTGGAAGCTTCCCCGAGAACGAGTTCTGACTGAGGTTGAGATCGACAAGTTCAGTGAAGATGCTGAATTGTTTCCCAGACATTTCACCGCCAAGATTCTTCACAGACAGGTTTAAACCAACGACGGAAGTGGAGTTCTTGTTGCACCTGACACCGGACCAAGAACATGCATAGATTTTCCCAGACGGGACATCTCCAGAAGGCACAAACCAATCACCCAAGCTGTTAGCATCATCAACAAGCTCAGATTTAAAGCTCAAAAGCGCATCCGACCAGAGATCAGCCCCTGAATTTGGCAAAATCATCATCATCATCATCCAGGCAAGAAGAAGATTCAAGAACAGGCTTTGGAAAATCTCCATTGGTACTTGCAGCACAGAAGTGGTCCAGCACCACCAATGGGGAAGATGATAAAGCTGTGAGTAAGTTTCTTTAAGCTACAGATGATTAGTTTTTGTTGAGTGAGGCATGCATGGAGAGTAGCTGATAAAGCAGAATATGAGACTAATCAAGACTGATTACTGGGAGCAAGAGTGGACCCTATCTAAGGCCTTTAGTTTATTTTGATGATGTTTGCCATTGGAGAACATAGCTTTCACTAGAGAGAATCCTATACCCTTTTTCCAGCAGTGCCTTCAAATGGTAAATGAAATATTGATAGGGCCTGATGACCAAATCAACACACCCTTTTAATTTTTAACTCAACTAAAAATTCATATTGATAGTTGAGATACCTATCCTAGTCTTATATTTAGGTATCATTTTCTGTGTTAGGTGATGTAGCCAATGAGGAGTGAAGAAGCTAATGTTGAATTTACTTACTGCAACTAATTATTGCATATGCCATAAACAGGTCACAGTAGCAGCTGTTTCTGCACAGAGCAAGTCCTTAGATTGCAGGTACAGAGACAAGAGTAAAGACAATAATAGTACCTCTGATAAAGCACTTCCTTTTACTTTGCTGGCGTATTATGAAGAAAAAAAGCATAAAAGTGGAGCCCTCTCCTTCACTTTTCTGCAGTGAATCCTCTCTTGCTGGTCCTATGTCCCATTATTGATTTCCTTTCCTCAAACAGAAACAAAAATTGACCCTATTCCCCTTAGATAACCAATCTCTTTTATTCATAGAAATGGTACCAAATAAAAACATTTTTAGTTATGATTTGATGTTTAAATGTATTTGTTTTGACTATTTTGTCTTTTGAATGCATTTTTTCAAGGACTGACCCCTTATCATTCCTCATGTGTAGGGAAGGAATTGATAAGGGCTTCGCGTGGCCGGCCACCAAGTTTCGATACTATGTAAAACCCGTATCGATTCATTAATGGTAATGGCAAAACTATGATGTTTTGAGTAATGGAGGATGGGTCTCAGAGGTAAGGTCATAAGAGCCTCCTGGCTATGGCTGTTGATGCCTCTACTCGTGAAGCTGCTTCGTTTTATTAATGCTACTAATAAATTTTCAGTTGTTTTCTATTGGGTAAATTAAATGGCATTTAATGTGTTGCTTGTTCTGTATGAAACATCATGTTAAACTTAACTCCGTTGTCTCGTGTCATTTGTCTGCTTGCCATTTCCTACAGCATTTGGAGATAATTGCAAAAACATTTATTGTACTATCCAACTTTTATAGGACTTTTTTCAAAAAAAAAAATGCAAGCAATTAAAGTATTTTTTATTTAATCCTAATATGTTATATTTATACCCATTTTTATAAGTTTAACCACATAAAATGTTTATATCTGTACACAATATATGTACACATTATATGTGGTTAATGTTTGTTAATGAAATGGATGATAATGAGCAACGACAATGTGACATATATTTCTACATTTGTATATATGAGCAACGACAAATAATTAAGATTTTAGGTGTATAACCCAATGAGGCGACGAATAATGTTAAATTTGTCAACCCGATGACATGCATTGCAGAATATACTTCACAACTCCGGTTCGAGTACACAATATATGAGCAACGACATTTTGCATAGAAATATTTGTTAATGAAAGAATATAATGTTTATATTTGTACACAATATATGTACACATTATATGTGGTTAAATTTATAAAATGGGTATAAATATAAACAAATTAGGATTAAATACAAAAACATAATGAAGGTACTAATATAAAACAAGTGATTAAAGCAAAAAAAGTATTAAGTTAACTTTGGTTGAATTAGTAAAAGTTTTGAATATGTGAAAATGTTCATGGAGACCAATTTTTTATTTTAAAGAGCTAGTTACAATATTAGTTTATGCGCAAGTGGTAAAACTTTGGATTATGGGCACTGGCCTAGGTTAGGCCAGGGTTTGAATCCTGGCATTGTGCTTTTAATTTTTGAGTATAAAGTCAGCCAAAATTAATAACTCTGAATAGTAACACAATTTGATAAATACTTTAATTATTTACATTTTTTTTTTTAAAAAAGTCCACTTTTATAAGGAATTATGTAATATTTTGTTAATACTAAATTTTTATCGTGAATTATTCAAAATTTTGCTTTGTTGTATTCTTCAAAACATAAAATAAATTACTTGTAGTTATGTGATCATTTTTATTTTTAATTAAATTAAAATAAAATACTTCTGTGGTTATATTCTACATGATTGCATGAACATTTTCTAAAACAAAATCTGAATTGCAATAAAAAAAAGTAAGTTTCCATAAAAAAATTGCATTTAAAAGATGGAAAATGGCAAGAAGTGATGCATACCATCACATTTTTGAGGGTGTTGTTTACTTTGTTATTGATAAAAAAAGTCCTGTCAATTTTGTTATTGATAAAAAAATGCTGTGATTTTTTTTTTGTGAAAAATGTGTGTATTTCTACATAAATGAGAAAATTTTCCTTAAATTAATAATTATTTTTTAAAAAAAATTCTGAAAATATGTTTTAAATAAAATTTTGTAATTTATTCTTCAATAATTTTTTTGTAATTAATATTTTTAGTCAAATTATTTTTGCTACAAATATTTTTTAAAGGTAATTATTAATTTTAGTGGCAATTTTGTCGTTGATAGCACTTTCTTTCCTATTAACAAAATACACAACACCTTGCAAAAGTGTGTTCAATCACCCTTCTGGCATTTTTCCTTTCAAAAACTTATTGCAAGAAATACCTAATCATATGGTTTCATTCAGTCACTAGGATAAAACTGAAACAAATATAGTTGCTAGATCAACAACTATAATTTTGATGGCAATACATAAGATTCATTCATAGGGATCTCTCCACCCAACCATGGCGAGAATCATCTTCGTCATCTTCGTCGTCTTTTTCAATATCCTCACTCATCACCTCACCTTGGCCCTTATCCGGTGTGCATCCCGGGAGTGATGGCACGCCATCGTCGTCATCACTATCGTCCGTGTCCATGTATTCTAGGCCGTACCTGACGTTCCTGTGTTTGACCAGAAGCCAACGCAGTAACCGGTCTTCCTTGTTCAGGTAATGCAGCTCCTTGTTCATGTTGGGTGTCGCCATCATCGTCAACTGCATCAACTGGCCCTATAATAAACATGTACAATGGAACAATTATATATATCGAATTCCTCCAGCAAATGCGACGTGTTAGTGCGAAAATTAAATTCCAAAAGGTAGTACATAATGTGAAGTTTCGAGCGATAATAAGTACTCCCCCAACAATGACTTGATCCAAAAAAATATTCTAAAGTAATTTCTATCAAATAATAATTATGTGTTATAACCAGAAAGATGCATGTGCGGAAATGAAAAGGCAATCATAATAAACCAAACACAGGAACACTGGATTTTTGTCCACGTGCAGAGGAGAGGAATTTGTTATTGAGAGAGTTCGGAGTAGAGAATCACCAACTGAAGTTCAACATAAGTAGTTTATATACTACTACACTAATCACAGTGGGTTCAGAACCGATTCATGGCATATTCCAACATAATGCTTCAAGTAAAAGGCTAACAATCTAACAGAGAGAATGTTAAACTTGTGCTCAGTATTTTTGAAGAAGTTATTAACCTTGCTCCTAATGAGATGATAAATGCCTGACTTGTTTCAATAAGATTTCCAAGTGCAGGTCTAGGAGTCAATTGAAGTCCAAAAATTTGTTGTTTACATCCAACCCCCAAAAATGATCACACTATACATACAATCTGGTAAAATCATCTACCATTCAATGTTCGATCTTCGTCAAGCAAAATATCTGGTAACTCAAATTAACATTTCATTGGTAACAGAAGGTACCGTATCATCAACTACTATTTCTTTATCTATGTTCTGTCTTCATATTTCAAATATACTCTCCTTCCAATTATGGTTTGGCTCTGATACTTACAATAAATAGATAAAATAACAACAAAATTAATAACTAGAACCTTATGGACTGACCAGAAGCTATACTAACATCCCTATGTTTTACAAAACCATCTACTAATCAGAAAACTGCAAATCATTCGTATTTTATTTTGTTCATCACCATACGCAGCTAATTTCCCATCGTGATGTGTAAGAAAGAGGATTTAGTAGACACAAACTCCATCATTAAAAATCAAAATTCTAGGCTTGGCTTGGCTTGTCAATAATATTACTCTCATCAATTCCAAAATTACCGTTCAGCCTCCAAAGCAAGTTCCCACTTTCCTTCTGGTAAGTAAATTATGCATAGATCACCATCAACTAAGACCCTTAATTTTTACATGAAAAAACAAACCCATTTGAGCTAAAGCCTAAAACACAGTTGAATAAGAATGAAAGTGAGAGGAGGTTTGATGATTTACCTGATAATGTCGACCATCGAGCTTCTTGATTCCATAACCCAATTGAACGGTCCCGAAAGATTTGATCTCAGTCAAGACCCCATTTCTGGAGTAAACGTGCTTGCCAACTCGAGCCACCAAATCCATCATAGCGTCCTTGTTCACACGAGGCTTCAGCAGAAGCATACAGTCGTATAGAGGCATTTTCACTCTCTTCGACGAAAAGGGAAATTCAGTAATCAAGATCCGATGAAACCCAGAAGATTAAAAGGGACGAAGGAGCTTACCTCGTCGGAGTTGGCGCAAATCGTGCCCGGAACAGAGCTTGTGAGCGGCGTGGATGGAGGCGAAGAAGAAGAAGAATAAGGGTTTTGAACTTGCTTCAATTTTTTCACTTAAACCTGTGGAATGTCGATATTACCCTTCATTGTTGTATCCTATTTATTAATGGTTCAATTTTATTTTGTTATCGGTAAAATGTCACTTACCTCACTCTCCCTCGTAGTATACACAATTTTCACTTACCTCCCTCGTTTCACTAATGCGTTCTGACAGGTCCCTGAAGTTTACCAATTTCTCACAGAAGCCAAACGGTGTTAGTTTTTGGTTAAAATAACGAAAATGCCCATGTATTAAAAAATTAAATATATATATTTTTAAAAACATTTTCTTAAAACATATTTTTTTATGTAAAAACCGTTTGTTAAGAAAATGTTTTTTTAATTTTTTTAATACATGGGCATTTTCGTCATTTTGACCAAAAACTAACACCGTTTGGTTTCTGTGAAATTGGTAAAGTTTGGGGACTTGTCAGAACGCATTAGTGAAACGAGGGAGGTAAGTGAAAATCGTGTACACTACGAGGAAGGTAAGTGACATTTTCCCTTTGTTATTATACTCGAGCTTAAAATATAGTTATTTAATTCTTCACGAACAAGTCTTCTTCCTATTTCTTATGGCAAGTCCCACATAGCTTTAATTAACGTTGGAAAGTTTTGATTGTTTTAAGAGTAGTTTCATGTTACCACGGTAAATTTTGAATCTGATCAAGTTATTAAGGTAAAATATTTTCACATTTGATTAGTCGTTAAAATAGATGGAAATCATCCAAAAACAAATCACATGCTAGTCACATGACCACAACTTTTTTGAAAATGTCTAAATTGCCATTAGAGTAAAAGAGTAAGAAATAGTTTTAATGAAAACATAATTTATTTCGGAGTTGTCTCAGTTCTAAACACTAATTCAAAAATCTTTTTATTTTTCTTTATGAATTCTTCTTTTTCTTTTTCTTCTTCTTCAAATTTATGGTTGTATTTGAACCAATGGCTAAAAGGGTCAATGTAGAAAAAGGTGAAGGAGAAATATAGTTTTATTTTTTGAGGGGTAAATTTGACAAATCACTTTCTCTCTTAACGACAGTTATAACCATGAAACTAAAATATTGTTCACCTAGCACTTGATCAAACTCAAAGTTTACCGTGACAACACGATCTTAGTGTAAAATTGACCGTGGTAACATGAAATTATCTTTTTTTATGTGATAGACCCTTGATCGATTAGGAGGGAAAATCATATGTTTTGTGATTAATTTTGACATCTATAATAGAGCCTTAGTTCTAGAGACTTTTTATTCAAAAAAAAATTCATTTATTAAATTATTTATAAAAATAGGTTACTATTTAAAGTATTTACAAAACTATGTTAAGACCCACAAATTTTACAAATGTCACCGCTATATAACTCTTGTTTCTCTTTCTTCCCCTTTACATTTACGCCAATAATAATAATAATACATAAATAAAAACCCTATACCTTATTCTTATTATTCTTTACCACTTGTAATAATAAAAAACTCTATGCCTAATAATTGTATACCCGATTTTTTTTCTTATATACAAGTAATAATATTAGGTATTTTCTTCCATTTGATTAAAATCGCATATTAAATAGTTGGTTCAATTTGAACATTAACATCTTCCATTTTTTATATTTAATTATATATTTTATTTTGGGTAGGGGTACGGGTATAAAAATTATCCGTATTCATCGGCTCATGATAAAAATGTAATGCTCAAGCCCGGCTCGGGTTAAAACGAGCATATATAACTAAACTCGAGTTCAGATAAAAAAAATAGATAATTTATGCATTTCCTGGCCCGATTCACTTAACTTTCAATAAAAAATATTTATTAAAAGTTAAAATTAATTATTTTGAACTTTTAATGAATATTTTTACTAAAAATTAAGCGAATCGAGTTGAGAAATATCGAACTTATCTTTTTTTTATCTAAACTTGAGCTTAGTTACACATGCTCATTTTAATCATAGCCTATCTCGAGTATAATACTTTTATCACAAGCCCCCATGGATATCACGAGCATAATATTAGGAGTAGAGTTTTTATTATTACAAGATGTAAAGAATATGGTTTAGAGTTTCTATTTTTTTTTTTATTATTATTATTATTATTATTATTATTATGTGGTGCAAAAGAAGAAGAAAGAGAGACAAATGTTATGTGGTTGTGACATGCATTTGTCATATTGGTGGGTCCCTAATATAGTTTTGTAAATACTTTTGAATAGTAACACATTTTGATAAATAGTTTATGAAAGGAAAAATTGCAAAAAGTCTCCCTATGATTATGTTTTTTTTGCACAAACTCTCCTTTCACTGTGTATTTTTGCAACAACTCTCCCTCACTCATGTT
>JAYMTP010006571.1:0-11938 GCA_036897365.1 Geranium brycei | reverse complement strand
GTGTTTTGCTCATAATCAAATGGCTTACGAATTGGCTAAGCTTGTTTTAACTAACAATAGCTGGGATTATGGTGAGGGGTCTGTCCCACCATCTGTAGCTTCAGCTGTCCGGCGTAATGCCGGGTTAGTTGCTATTTAATTAATAAAATTTGTTTTACCTTCAACAAAAAACAAGAAAGATACGACCCATTATACAATATATATATTGCAAAAATGTGGTTCTCAAATAAATAATTCAAAAGAAACAAATTATCTAAAAAATAATAATCTTCTTTTCATTTAAAATAACGAAGATGACAAAACGTCATAATATATTTTCAGGGTATTGTGTACTTCGTTAATAACTAAAATATGTATTGAATTTATTTCTTCATACAAAATTTATGTATTTCTTAAAAAATGAAAAAATGCTCATAGAATAAAAATTTAAAATTTTTTAAAGCTAAAAGGTAAAAAACATATAAACATTTTATACTTCCATCTTCTAATAAAAAAATTTAGAATTATTTTTTTCGGTAAATCATTTAGTTAAAAATTATTATTTTAAATTTTTTTATAAAATTCTTAATCTTAAGTAAGATTTTGTTATTAACGAAGTACACATCACTCTCTTTCAAATGTGTCATCGTACATGACACATTTTTTCCGTTTTCCCTTTTAATGATTAATAGAAATCTAATTTAGTTTAAAGACTCACGGCTAAATAGGGGTGCTCATAACTAACCGATCGAGAAACAGCACCAACTGCAAAACCGACCAAACCGTGCACCGTGGTTGATAAACCGTGGATGATTGGTGTGGTTGAGGTTTTAATATAAAGAAAACTGCTATAATTCAGCTTGGTTGAGGTTTTGTAATATTAGAACCGCCGGTTAACCACAAAACCGAAACCGCATGTGACTTCAATCATGTGACTTCACACACGCATGTGACTTATCTTATGCTCATGAATTCAATCACACCTTATCCTCCTCTCAATCCCTTTCTTTCCCTTGTGAACAATCATTTATATTAGGGAATTTTTTCATCATTAGGTTGTAACCAAATTTGAGAGCTCTTAGCCCTTTTTAATTACTTCTTAATGGTTTTTTGTCCAATAAAAATATTTTAAGAAATAATGTGTTCAACATTTTACCTATTTTTGCTCAGAAAACTTTAACATGTCTATTTGGGCTTGAAAGTGGTCCCAAAATTAGTCCACATGAGAAGCCCATTTCTCACGGTTGGTGCGGTGAAAACCGCAAACCGACCGAAAAATCGAGCGGATTATAATTGCCAATTATTGTAACCGCGGATGCGGTTATGGTTTCCATTATGCAAAAACAGCTAGAGGCAGATTGGTTTCCGGATATTGGGATGATTACGGTTAACCGACCATGATCACCCCTACCACTTAACATGTTTGGATGGCCTATATTTCAAATTTCACTGCCCAACAAGTAGCAGGAGGATTACTGAAAACAAACCCAAAGTCAATAAGAGGATGCCACCACCTATACTAATATCATTGATTTCTCTGAAAAATAGAGAAGGGAGGCTCTGTGTTTCTGAGCTCTGAGAGGGAATTGGGGGGTTTTGGGTTTGTTTTTTTTATGGGAGAATAAAAAGTGAGGCAAATATGAAGTTGAAATAGCAGTGAAAAAATCATGTTATATTACATATTCTTCCAAAATAAAATCAAAATTGGTCATCAGAGACGGTACCGGTGGTAGAGGACACTGGAGACGATTCCGGCAGCTGGGTCACCGGAGAAATCAATGACATTGATGTAGGTGGTGCCATCGGTGGACAGAGAATGGAGGAAGAGAGATATGCCACAAAGGGCGTCATTTGAAAATTTAAAACACAAGTAAAAACATATTAGTTTTTCTAGCAGAAATGGAAGGAACTTAATGAAAAGATAAACGAAGAAAATTATAATTTTAGTAATTATTTGAGGAACAACTAATTCTAAGTATTGACATCAGAAATCATCCTTAAAATCAAATATTCTTGAATTCATGAACCTTTTAATTAATAGACATACGTGCTTATCACCACCCATAACAAGTCTCTTCTACAAAAACTATAACAAATCTATTTTAGCTGTAATTCAGTCACGTCTTAACTTTAGCTATCAAATAGAAATGAAAAAAAAATGTTAACAGTTTACTACATGATATAATTGGCCAAAAAGTAATGTTATTTTATTATGTATTGAAGAAACGGTTCCCATCCTTTTGACACACCCAATTAATTGCTGATACAAAACCTAAGAGGCTGATCATTTTTGGTTTGTTAAAACTTTAACAAAATGACAAATGATGCAGTAAAGCACAAAGGGTATAGATCCATATAAAGTCACTTGCTGATATTCATTGATCCGCCTTTGGTTGGGAGATATTGTGAAGAACCCATATATCTACTATGTGCTCTTGCACTACAACAAAACACACACTTCACAAAAAATTTAAGCTAGAGCAGTGCACCAAGCAGAATTTTGATATACCACATTCCTTATTTTGGCCAAAACTCATAACTTCAACTCAAGAAAGCTTATGATATTTGGTTTCACAGTCATCTCCATGTTGATGTTTCATAAGTCATAACCGATTATATTATGAAAAAAAAGACAACCTCTTATTCTCTACTGAGGTCTAGTAATTCAAAAAAACAATGTTTGTTGCTGGGATGTGCCATGTGATGCTGATGAATCCACTTTCAAGCTCTGAGGTATAGAGGGATTTTTGGCATTGGGGTGAGTGATAGTCACTTGATAATCTCCTTGAAACAGAGAAGCCTCAATATAACCATTAGCATCTGCTACGCCCGAAAAGCCTAAACCAAGACCCCATTCTTTCAAGAGCTTGTCGACAACATCTCCGGTAGGCAAGTTGTTGAAATTTGCATCAGTCAAGCACATCTTATAACACTGTCCCTGCGCATTCCTCCCCGCCCACAACACCATTCCCCCAACCTTGGGATGAGAATATGCCTCCCTCATTATCCACTCCAAGTACTCTGCCTGTCGCGGGCAAGTTTCAACATCTAGCTCAGTGATCCACATTGGCAGTCCTGTGGCACCAAGAGTGTCTAGTGCAGCTCTCACATAAGCAATGTTTGGGTCGCGCCCCCCAAAATGCGACTCTAGCCCAATTCCCATCCTTTCGTAGTTTCCAGGCGCCTTCTGTATCGCCCTTAGCTTCTCCAGGTACTTGGCCGGAGTTGACATCCCGTCTTCGCGGTACTCTAAAGTGTTAAACTCATTCATGAACATTGTTGCTGTTTTGTCAATCTCATGCGCACGCGTGTATGCTTGAGATGAGAAATCAGGTCCAAGTTTGTCTTCAAAGTAGGAAAAGTGGAGATTCTCATTCACAACATCCCAGTGGATGACTTGTCCGCTGTACCTTGACATCACTGACTGTTGCCTTTTTACAGCAGCCTCCCAGAGCTGTGGCGGCGCCAGATTCTTCACCCACCAAACCATGTAATTTGGATCCTCCCAGAACACATTGTGGCCTCGAACTTGAACATTATGTTGTTTGAAGAACCGGAGCATGGCATCTGCTGCTGTGTAGTCCTCCATGTTCTGCCCCCTCCCTTCTGTGCTGTACCATTTCATTTCGTCCCCGAATGTTGTTACTGTGAATCTTGAGGTGAACCAATTCTGGAAAGCTGTGCTGTCAAGTATGTTCTTGTTCACTGCACACCCTACTGGGAACTGCATTTTCTTTAGCTCAACGAATACGGTAGCATTCGCCATAGCCTTCCCATTCTCATCAACAGCTTTGATCCTCACGTCTCTTTTTCGCGTCTGCGCCAATTATATATGTTCCATTACAACTTGGTACCCCAAAAGTCTATTTATTCTTGTGGAATATCATACCTTGTCAATGGATTCGTGTTGGTGAGACCTCCACTCTTGAAGAGTAAATGGTTGTAGAGAAACACTATCAACATGTATCTCAACAGATGTGTTCTCACTCTGAATGAGATTTAACAAATTAATCAGCAAAAGCTTTCTTACAAATTGGTTTCGCAAATTCAGAAACTAAATTACCTCAAAGTAGATGTCAGCAATGCCAGAGGCATTGGGCGTAACACCGCCTTTAATCATAGACCAGCAATCAGGTTGAGCAATAACATCACCGGCAAACTCGAACCCATTTCTTGTTTTGAAGATAGCCTTTACTTGGACACTTGCTTCGCTCACCTTTACCCAAGCTGCACCACTTAAGGGTTATTAATAACATTCTGTCACATGTAATGTATCATAAATTTCAATGGAGTTCCTTATTGACCTGAGAAACTGTATATCTTGTCTTTGTGCAAATAAACCTTCTGTGACATGCTGTCATATGGTTTGGTTCTGCTATGCGCAACGATGAACTCGTTGTCTCCCGAAACTCTGTGCTCTACTTTGGCACCCCCAAACCAAGACCATCCTTTCAACCCATCTTTCATCTCTGGGTTTCTCACAATTCCTCCCCCATACTGAGCATTGTGAGGATGGGCCAAACACTGCAAAATAACAGAAAGGATCAAAATTTCATAAATACGTTTGGTAGACAAGACAAATATGTGTTTTTCAATTAAACAAGCCGTTGGTGCGTCAAAAGATCAGTATACATTGTTATCTAAACCATAGGCTTTACCTCAATACTTGCAGAGTAATCATAAGATAAAGCATTAGCTCCAAAACCTGCATAACATACTGCATTGCCAAGAAAAAAAATAGTTTTTTTTTTATATATTATTAACATACAAAGATCCTAAAGGATAAATACGAAATATCCTATTGTATTAGTAAGAACAGGGCAATTCAATATATCAATATTGTTTTAATATATAATTTTGTAATTAAAAGGAATTCATGAGGGACAGAACAAGATTTCTCAACACATGATGTTTTCATGTTGTTATAATGAATTCATGGGAAAAACGACCTACAATCAAAAAATCTCCTCCTACCCTACATGTGATTTATGTTAATACCCGAACAAAATCATGAAAATATATATTATAAAATGGATCATGCACAGAAAGTTTGGTTACACCAAACCTGTCAGTAGGACAGAACACAAAAGTTGCAGCAGCAGAAGCATATTGGGATTTTTTGTTGGACTCATTGCACTGCAAGAAGAAGACTGAAAGATTTAGCTTATATGCATGCTCACTCAAAACACCTAATTAATAGAAATGAAGTTTCTAAATTTTTTGTATTTCTTTCCATTACCAGAAATAAATACTATTAGCACATTTCCAATTATGTGAGCAAATATTATGATTACGGATTCTTAGGCAATTTCCTACATTTATTTATGTAAATAAATATAATGCTTTCATTTTTTTTCTTGTGGTTCAGAATCATATTTGATATTCAAGTTTCAACTAATTTTATAAAATAAAATCCATCTAAAATAATAGAAAGTGGAAAATTTATGAGCAAATAATGAATAAGTAATGTCAAAAACATTATTAATGGTGTCAATTATAGCTAATACGTTCAAATTATTTTGAAATCAAGTATGATAATTATATAAATAATAACCAGAAATTAGAGTGTAAGTTTTCATTTATTCCCTTTCTGTGGTATTTGACCGGTTAAGTTAGAACATGCTGTTACCTAATAACAAATCAGAGTTTTAAAGTATATTTTTTGGTTCATGTTCTTTGCATGCAGTTTCAAACATTTAAATTCCAGGCATTAAGTATGAAACAAGCTACTAAATAACCCAAATTAACATTTTCCAACATGCTGATTTAAACGAGCGGTAAACCTGCTGATGCACAGCCAAGTAATCTAAAGAACTCATGTCATTCAGTTCAGCTGGCTATTCTCAAACACTAAGGTAGAAACCTCATTTGCAATCACCCTTTAGTGTAAACTCAAAACCGTGCAACTTTAGATGTTCTTGTTTGTAAAATTATCTTACAATCTATTATCAACTAAGCACCCACAGCAATTTGGTAATGGGATTTAGAAAATGAGAGGACACGTCAATCAAGCATTTCCACTTGCAGGACCTACAAGGACTCCCTGAGCTGAAGCTTCCTTTCCAATGCCTCATTAAACCTAGCAATTACGTCCTCTAGACCCTCTTTATTACGCTGGACGGCAGGTAGGACCTCTTTGATGGTTCTCTCAACCAGGACGCCACCAATCATTCTGTAGCACCGCCTGGATTGATCAAGTGGCTGTATAGCATTAATGACCAACGAATTCTCGCTCACTTCCATCTCTAGCTGGTTCAACTCAGACCTCAGAGCCCCATACATGTTTGCAACTGCTTGTTCATTGATAGGTTCCCGACTATCCCCTTCAGCTCTGCAAGTAAAGGATAATATCAACAAAAGCAAAGTTTCAAACTCAAATAGACAAATTTATAAACCAACAAAAAAAACATGTATCCGATAATGATATGTATGCATGTACAATATTTCTAACTATGTAGTTAATTCTACTTCTCATATTCAGAAGCAAAAACAATTAATCAACAAAGACTTAAAATTTTCAGAGAGATGCATCTTCAAGGGAAAGTAGAGATGCTTTGATTAAACAATTGCAGTACCTCCTAAACATTGGTACAACGAACCAAGAAAACTCACTACTTTAGATCATCTTGCTAAGTTTGATATTACAATAATTGACTACACTGATGTTTACAACTGATAAGCTTTGGCTACAGAAGTAAAAGAAATTCATCATTGTAATCAAACTCCAACAAGAATGACAAATGAAGCAGGAGTTATTGTCCGAAGCCTAAAGAAAGCCTTGTAGTGGGTAAACAAGTAACCACCAATATTTTACACTAGAAAATGAACTTGACTTAAGAAGGTTACATACTTACAGTACGATGGCACTGGGCTAATAAATCTATCATTTACCTAAACCAAACTTATCTCTTCAATAACCAATGTTCCTGAGACTTACAGCAGCATAAAACATCGGTGGAATAGATGTTAATAGCCACAACATGATTTGATTATCAGTAATTGTACCAAAAAGCACACAGTGCACACCAACTTCTAGCACATAGAAGTACAACAATGATAACTTTGAATCTGACTTCCATTCGTTGGTTTATCACCAATCGAAAGAACCCTAATAATCTTCTCCCCTTCTTTTCATGTCAGTGTCACAAATCTAGCTAATATTTGACTTACAATAATGGAACATTCTACTGAAATACCACCAAAGTTACCAAAACTAGATTTATATATGGGGAGATTAACAAAACCCTGAGTATATTTATTATTTACATCCAACGAAACTGCTTAATTCTTGCAGTTCGTTTATTCAGCGATCAAATTGAACTGTTCTATAGATTCCAACACAACACTCTTTTTCGACAGCTAAAAAATTCCAAAAATATTTGCTACAGTGTGCATCTATATCTCTACTGATTCAAGGTTTCAGGTAAATTTCCTAAAAATATTCATGAAACCCAGTTCGGCAAGTGGGTTACAACTCTATAGATCAAAGAAATGTGGTGTGTAGGGAATGTAGAGATGGTAGCAGAGGAGGTTATAGCTGCTGAACAAGTGTCTTGAGCTTCTAGTTCTGATTCTAGTATGAGCAAACATAATACACAATTTTTGGTCAATAATTTTGACTGTGGGCCGCCAAAGCCAGATTTTGATAAAAGCCTAAGATACAAGCCCATGCTTTACGTATTCTAAGTAATAGGGAAAAGTACTCATAAATAGTACATTGTCTTTGGTTCCGTTACACTTATACCTGATTAATAATATTTGAGCCATCCTTCAAAAAAAATAATGTTTGAGCCATTGTTTTTTCTACGTGAGTTGGAATTAATTGCTCTTTTTATTATGCGGTCTGTCCCCTTCACGTAAGCGATAGGGTTTCATCAGTTTTGACGAGTTAGCGGCGGCGTCTGTGATCGTTTGGTTTGACGAGGTTCGCGGCGACTTGAACGTCTGCGATTGGGAGGCTCGGAAGCAAGGGTCGGTGTGCGGCGACAGCATCAGCGTGCAAGGGCGTTCGACATGTCCCTAATTTTTTAGGGTTTTATTTCGTTAACTAACGAAGTACGCGGCTGATTCATCTCGTCTTCGATTGAGCGACGACAAGTCTGCGGTGGAGAGTCTGACAGTGCTCAGAAGTTTATGTGAGTACAGGAGGGCTGGACGCGGGAGGTTTGTAGGTTCCGTGGGTCGACGGTGACTTTGTGATGGTCAAGTTGGGAGATTGGTGCAGTGAGAGCAGAAGGACTCAGGCGGGGTTTATTGGAGATAGGGCAGAGAAATTATGGAGATTAACTCGCTACGGATTTGGTTGGTTGATGGCTCGGTATTGGGAGGGAACCGGAGGTCTATGGCGTCGATGGGCAAATTTATGTAAGCATGTTGAACTAGGAGGTCTTGGTTTTCTTAAGCTTCAGTATGTCCTCCTGGTGTTCCATTGGGCTCGGAACTGGGAGAGATCGGGGGTTTTCTAGCGTCGATGGGCTTATCCTGGTAAACACAAAGAGCTTGGAGGACTTGGATTATTAAAAATTCGTGATTCCCATATTGATCGTATGATTGATCGAGGAAGCTGGTTTAATGCAGTTTGCAGTGAGATCATGAGGTTTCTCCATCCATATGAGATGGAGGTCGTGACTCTACATGATGCTAACTGGTTCGAGTCGATTGGTCTCTAGGATTATCATGGAGCCTTGTTTAAAACATTTTGTAGCGAGATCCCGGGGTTTCTCTATCCGTATGAGGTGGAGGTCATGGCCCTACATGATGATAAGCGGGTCGAGTTGAACATCTTTGGAGGTATCACTAGCGATAGGAGTTGCGTACTTTCCACTTCTAGGACATGTGTTATTATTTATTTTGATCGTCGCTCTTGTAATGTTGTGGCTCAAAAATTAGCCACAACATTACAAGAGCGTGGTCTGTCCCACCATCTGTCGCTTCAGCTGTCCAACGTGATGTCGGGTTAGTTGCTTAATAATGTTGGTGTTTTTCCCTAAAAAAAATAATATTTGAGGCATATCCAAGTTTCATACATTCTCATCATCTTTTAAGTTTTTGAATGAAAAATATTAAATTTGAAAGGCAAAAGTCAAAAATGTCCTTGAGTAAAAATTTAGTTTTCAAACCTAAAAAATCTAATTCTAACATATAAAAGTTGAAAATTAATTTTGAAGTCTAGAATTAGATTTTTAGATGTTTAGGTATGAAAGTTGGATTTTTAGCCAAATGGTATTTTAAGCTTTTCACTTTAAACTTAACATTTCTAGTCAAATAGTCCTTTATTTACATCTTTCAGATTCCAAAATCTCTTCTGTCAAATTTGTCGATTCGAACTTTCCCTTCTTCTGCCATTGCTCCCACTTGCCACGTACCTGGCCTCTGATACCAGTTGTTGAAGTATAATAACAACGTGAAACAATTTTCCAACAAGAAATGAGTAAGAGAAATAAAGAACAATCACATAAGAATAAATGATTTACGTGGTTCGACAATTTGCTTACGTCCAAGGTCGCACTACTCTCTTATTATTGCTCTTAACTCATGAATAATTTTGGGGTTACAAGTAAATGTATTTATTGTGAAAGACTAATGGAAATTAGGAAAGACCTTACCAACGCTTGCTTAGCCAATTGGTTAAGCACTTGAGCCTGGGGCCAAAATGTCACCTCCTAAAATTTCCCGAATAAAACAAATTTAATTAGTGATTATGACTTGGGAAAATACTATTATTTCGTTCTTAAACTTTTCTCCTTTTCTTGAATGGAGAATTGTTTCTTAATGGATTATGTTTTGCACTGTATGAATGATACACATATTTGTAGTAAATAGTAGAGAATGATAGTTTAGTATACATAAGTATCATTCATTTTACTTTTATTTTAGTATATTCAACTTAATTTTTTCTGTTATTTTTTTTGGGATATTCTGTTAGCATTTTAAAAAAATGATAAAAATATCCCCTCATCAAAAACTAAACAAAAATCAAATATTAATTTAAAGTGAAATGACAATTGTACCACAATTTGACATTAAACTATAAGGGTATGGTGCTCTTTTCATAAACTAAAAAATTAATAGTTAAAATAAAATATCGAAAAATTGGTTTAGCATCTCTCATTGTGGTTTATCTCCGCCGATTAAGGTTCAACCAGTTTGCCACCGGCGAGGACCACCTTGTCATTGGACTAGTTTACCGCCGAAAAGGACTTGCTTGTCGTTGGACCAACTTTCCACCGGCAAATTGAAACAATCTCTCTCCCTCACCTATCATTGACGCACAGCTTCGTCTCCACTCTCTTAATTTCTCATTGCGTCGAGCTTTGAAACCCAGATTACCCTCAAAAGCTTGAGGTTAACCATGTTTGATAGAATTGTGATCCCTTTATAGTATTTAACTAATTTTATAAATTTTATGCAAACTTTCATTCTAGTACAATTAAGATAACACTTTTTTTTCAAAAAAAAAGATAACACTTTTTTCACTTAGATACAACAAACTTTAAAAAAAATTTCTTAAACGCTGGTGAAGTTTCTCTCTTCTCACTTTAAATTTTATATAATTCTTATTCGTTACAAAAAAAAATAATGCCCCTATTTTGTTTTCAAATTTTCAAACTCGTGTTATTTCTTCATTTCACCTATCGATGGAAACGATTGAGTTTAATACTTAGATATTTAAAATGATTTTGTGGTATTCATAAGAAATATAGGCTCCGTTCATACATTTGTTTTATGTCATGATTTATAAAATTTGGAGATAGTTTGATAAGTCAAAAGTGATCTCGAAATTTGTGTTGAAAACAACAATTTTATGAACAAGCAAGTTTCCAACTCATTTTAACTTATTAAACGACCTCTAAATTTTATAAAACTTAACATTTTAGAAAGATATGGAAGTCATATGCATTTCTTGTGCAGACGGGGTCATTTAAAGTCTCCAAAAGTGCGAAAATCAATCATTTCTAGCGATAGGTATAATGAAATTTTTTTGACATGAGTTGAAAATTTTGAAAGCTAAAAGGAAGCATTGTAGTCATTTTGTAATGGATGAAAATATTTATAAAAAAGTGAAAGTGGGTAAAGTGAGAAGAAAACAATTAATTGGTGTTTAAAAGGAATTTTGAAGTTAGTTATAATTAAGTGAGAAATGAGTCAAATTAAGTGTACTGAAGTGAGATTTTTCATATATTTTATTTGGGAATAATGACATTTTGTTACACCTCACTATAGTGAAATAACACTTTCATACCATGACTATTTCCTTCATTTTTAGTACCCATACTATTTTTATTGACAACTTACCCCTAAAATACCTACACTATCACTTGTTTTGATTTCAATTCTACTCGGTTTACTACAGACCGATAATGAACCGAAATTAAATTTGAACTTGGTTCAAATTCATAATGGAATTTGGGGAATTTTTCCTCGATGAACTATTACTGCACCTAGAATTCATATTCGAATTTGAAACAGTACCGTTTGAGGTCTTCTTCTCTAACAGTTGACTCCACAACCGCTCGTCTCTGTCTCTTTCCACTCCGTCACGACTGTTGGGTTTCCATGGGTTCCAAACAATAAATTTCATGCAGCGGAAGCGATAATTTAACCATGGAATTGCCCCTAATTCTACCCCAAGATCTATCATGCCAAGAAAATATATTTCACCCGTGTAGACCCGAATTAGGATTAATACCTTTAGTGAGGAAGCTTTGATCACCAATGAGGAGCAACTCTAAGTCCCTCCCTCTATCTGTATCCACACGAACACACAGTTATTAATAACTTGTTTAAGCTACCTACTAGAGTAGAATAAACAATTATGGAGAAATCGGCAGAGATTCGGATTGTGATGGAGCTCTCTTCTTCTTCCACTCGAATAGAATTTGAGAGAGATTTGTTGTTATATTTTTCAGCACAAGGGGTTCCCTATTTATAGAATAAATTAGGGTTGGAGGTTACCTAT
>JAYMTP010006570.1:0-11939 GCA_036897365.1 Geranium brycei | reverse complement strand
CATCAATCTTTGGACTAACATATTGTTCACATCAAATACCTTAGACTGTCACACATTTACTACCACATTTGTCATTTAAAATTCTGTCAAATGTTAAATTTCCTTTGGGTCACTCAACAAACGCATGAATAACAAAGACACTTAAACATATTAATATTTTAAACAAATGATCATTGCCTATAATTGATTAACTTGATAAAATAATGGTAACTCCCTTCCAAGATACCTAGTACGACATTAATATCAAGTCTTTGGACAGTAATATTAACTGTAAGTGGTAGTCCTGTTGTAATGATCAAATACTGACAATAAATCCGGTCAAATAATAAGCCTTTTTTTGGACCGACTTACTATCCACGTGGAAAATTTAGAATCGTCACGTATTTACCATCACAGGTGCATATGTATTTCAGCCAAGTATTAATCTTCCTTTGGGCCGACTAATACTCGCATGATATTACATACACACAAACATCTAATAATATTCGTGGAAAAATCGCACTGAGGAGAGTCACTTTGGTGACATCTTGAGTCAATTAATCTATTTCAAAAGTTAGACAATTACTATTATATAATTTAATTGTAATTACACCACAAGAGGGGTTAGCTAGTCATATTGTAATTACACATACATATATATGCTGAAATTTTAATAAAAAGAAATTTCCAATGCAATAATTTTCATATCAAAATGAAATTCTTAAAACATTATAAGGAGACAAATTATAATGTTATCCAAAAGTTTAAACCAAAACAACAAACACAACAAAATATAGCTCAATTTGCAATTTCAACAAGCTTATGAAGTAACTGTAAATTTCACCACGATCTTCAAGGTCAATTAATTAAGAGCTCAATAAATGATTATATCAAACTTTAACGGCCAATACATGTGCATATTAAAATTTAATGACCAAATTAATTCTACAACACTCCAAAAGTCAAACTGCAATTTTGTAATCTTGAATTGTAATAGAAAATTGCAGCAAGCTTTAAGGCCAAGAGATAGTTATACAAAATATCATTTGGAAGAGATATAGATTTGCAAAATTAAACAAATATGAACTGCAATTATAATTATAATTGATTAAAATATATATGTTGCCAAAATTGTGCAATAAATATATATATGAAAATTAATGCACAGAGACCATAAATAATTATAGAGAAACAATTTAATATATTGCCTTAATTTGAAGCCATAAATGCACACCGTAAATTAGAAACCAATTTTCTCAAATTCAACCATGTGAGAGCGCCAAATCCACATACAACAACACGCCAGTCCGTACAGCAACACATACAACATGCATCAAAGAAAAAACACTAACACAAGATATATAAAGCTATAAGAAAAATTAATTTAGAAATTCCATCTGCACACCAACAAATATGTGGGCATGGCATCAGTCAAGGTAATCTCAGAAATAATAATTAATTCAAATATGAAGAATTGCTCAATCACAAACATGTGCACACGTATGAATGAATAATCAGTCATGCGCATAATACCTTGCCGAAAACCCATTTATAATGGTTTTAGCAATACACATATATTATATGTGTAGCTCCATATTGAAATTTTTCCAACAGAGTATGCTCAAGAATACCCGACTAACACGAATGGATATTCTGGAGTATACCCTACCAGCATCATGTTAGTCAAGTATTTTAAATTACGTCCGGCTAGGAGAAGATTTGGAGAAGATTTCCAGTAGTATTCTAGGGAGCTAAAATCGAGCACATTATTAAGACACTGCATATTTAACAAAGAAGAAATTATTCCCTCGAAATATAAAAACAAAGAAGAAATTACAATTGAAACACTAATTTCTCATGCCATCCATTTTGAGGTTGCTCCTGTGTACGTCATTGGTCCTCTTCATCTTCAAAATCATCATCTGCAATTGGCCTGGGTTTTCAAGGGACTTAATTGCTTCCTGAAGGTCATGAACATAGCCAGAAATGTCCTTGCATGGGTCCTAAGAGACCGCTCATCACCATCAACTCTTTCCCTCATAAGAGATTTACCTTCAAAAGCACCTTCCATCTCTCGAATCACGGCCAAAGGTCTTGAGAATCACTATATATAGATTTTGTGTTTGCAAAATGAGTCAAATTTTATCAATTACTACGTAGTAGCAGTAGTAGAAAGCGAAGAGTGCACACATGCATGCACGTATGGACTAGTAAAAAATCATATTTGCATAGATGACGGTATAACAGAAGGGGATAATTTCATATACCTTCCCTCTAGCTAGATATACGTGTTTCTCATTTACATCTTCCGAAACATAAAGACTTTTTGCGAAGATTTCTAAGTTATCAAAAGTCTCAAGTTATCCATCTCCGTTAGCTTTTTGAAAATTCTATTAACTTTTGTTGGAATTGACGAAAATACCATTGCATTTAAAATATTTTTTAAACTTCTTTTAAAACATATTTTTTATAAAATAAATAATAAAAAACTCATTTTAGTATAAAAAAATATTTTAAAAATAAAAAACGAGGTTTAAAATCCATTTTTTATTTTTAATATTTTTTTTAAAAAATAATCATAAATTAGTTTTTATTATTTATTTCATAACAACTATTTATAAAAAAACAAGTTTAAAGAATATTTTAAAATTTCAAAATATGAAGGTAAATACCGTTATTTTTAACATGAGTTCACAAAATTTTCAAAAAAATTAACAGGAAGTGGTAGTTTAAGACTTTTAATAATTTAAAGTTTTACAAAACATTTTTATGTTTCGGGAATATAAGTAAAAATAACGTATATCTAAGAAAAAAGTACGTGAAATTATCTCTCTGACGGACTATCTTATTGCATCTCTAATTAATAAAGTTTGGTTACCTTATGGGGTAGCATTTCGGACAGCTAACCCTTGGAGCCTCATTCATGTAAGAGAACCTTTGATCAAATGAATGATCTTTATTGGTTCTCTTATTCCCTTTCAGACTCTTCCAGCCGCTGCAATCCATCATAACCAAACAAATCAACTTCAAACAAAAGATTGAGATGGTCCAATAATTAATCTAGACTTTCATGAGTAAGAACTCAAAACAAAAAAAATGTCCAATGTGAGAAACTAATGTATAAGAATTAAATATTTCTTGTTCATACCTCGACCATAGAGGCCGAAGATATGTGACTATTTTTCCCATGTTATCCATTTTCATATAGATATAAGATATTGTTGATAATCCTCCTAGAACATGCTTTAATGGATCAACCATTATAATGGAAGAGAACCTCGGAGGCTTGATTGTTTTTTCTCTATGGTGTTTAGAGATTTTATATGACATTTATATAGGAGATTGTGAATGATTAAATGGGTAAATTAGTGACGAATCTAAAAACGCGTTGAAGTCGAGAGTTATTACACAGTTTTCATGTGTTGATTGAACACGCGTATTAACTTTAAACACAAGTAAATTAGTGTTGAAATCAAAAGACGTTGAAGCCTGAAAATTATCACATAGTTTTCATGTAATGTCAGGACACATGTATTAACCATTAGGGGTTGGCACTTTTGGACGCGAAACCGGTCTCGAATCAAGAACTGAACTGAAACCAAAATTGAAAAACTATGGAGAATGAGTCGGTTTTGGTTCTAATTTTGAGATAACCATTGATTTTGGTTTAGTATCGGCTCATAATCGAACTGGTTTGTTGGGTCACCCGCTGCTACGTATCTTGCTTTATCTTGTATTGTTATTTATTTGCAAAATTTATAGGGAAAAGACAATATGCTATACCTAACTATGACCATTTCACATTTTGTTAACCTAACTATTTTTTATCTTTTCAGTATCCTAATTTGTGTTTTGGGACATTTTACTATACCTAACTATGTTAATTTTGGACAAAATTTAGCCTCAAAATGTCCCAAAATAGCATAGTTAAATGTACTAAAATGTCCCAAAATACAAGTTAGGGTACAAGAAAATGAAGAAAAATAATAATTAGAGTCGCAAAGTGTGAAACAACTATAATTAAGTGTAATAAAATGTCATTTTCCCAACTTTATATTTCAATTGGTTTGTAATAATCAAATCTTACTATTCGTTTTTCATTAATATTTTATATAATTACAAATTTAAAATTTTGGCAATGAGTTTTGGCTCAAATTTGTGCTTAAAAACAAGCATAAGTTACAAAATTAAAAACCAACTAGCTCCAACTAAATAAAACCAGGGAACTATGGTCATATCAAGGAACTAAATGATATGGCCTCGTTCGATTCCTAGCTAGTCTAGTTCGATTTTGAAACAATACCCACCCCTATCAACTACAACCGTTAATAAATTAATGGTGCAGTAGAGCATATCAAAGTCCAAAAATTATCATATTAAAAATATATGTTTATTATAACTTCAACCCGTCAATAAATTAATGACGTAATAGAATACATTAGTCTAAAATTTATCATCTAGTTTTCATATATCAATGAGATAAATATTTTTTCAAAAATAAATAAGATCCGTGTATTTATTACGATGGACTAACGACTGGAACGGAAGTTAAAGACGACAGCTAAAGTTAGATTATGTCAGGTGTTAAAGTTTGGAGTTAGGTTAGATGTAAAGTATAATTTTGAAAATTTGAGTTTTTAAAATATATATTTTTCATTTTGACATAAAATTTAACATAATTTAACGGATTATAATAAAGTAAATGAAAATGAAGTATACCATAGTGAAAATCGTCACTCAAGTGTCATCCACTGTACTATTGTGCACCAGTTGAGTGAGGCGGATCAGAGTCGGTCAGGTGAGGAGAGAGAAGTAGAAGAAAACAAAAGGGAGCGAGCGAGAGAGAGAGAGAAATAATTCTAATGGCAGCCATGAAAATCCGCGAAGAGCTCGACACGACAACGACGAGGCTCCTCCATTTTCGCTCATTACTTAAACCCAACCTACCTTCAAGCATTCCTATCTCTCCATTTCTCTCTCTTCTTCGTCGTCGTCGTCCGATTTCTCCTCCTCCGACGCCGAAATATGCAATTCCCCAGGCTCGACGATTCGCCCATGTTTCGGCAACAGGTCTTGTTTTGCCCCTCTCTCGCTCTTTTCTGAATTGCGTGCCTTGTCAATGGCAGAATTGGATCTGAATTGAGCCTTGTATATCATATTGTGCACATTTGTTTATGCTGTGAATTTTAGAAACATTTTGATTGTCCTTTGGAAGTGAAATTGATAGAGATACATTTGAAATGCCTATTGATATGGTTCAGTACAAATCGGAAGCTTTTATTTCTTGCTTTCCCAGTAGCATTGTATTCATGTCTGCTATTTGATAGATTCTGGTTAGAGCTCTTCACCATCATGCAACTCACCATATGTCAAATTTTAAGGAAGTTTCTATTCGTAGAATTTAACCATAAACTGTATTTTTCACAAAGGGGATTAATGGCAAGGTTCGAAGCAAAATGAGTGCATAAGTCCTCGTGCGATGAGGTGGTGAGGATAACTTTGATTGAGGTAGATGTCGGGCTCTTTTTGGTTGAGATGAGATAGGTTCAGATTTTCGCGGCTGAAAATTGTAATGCATTTCTTATTTTGTTATATTGTTTATGCTCTTTTGCCGCAGGATTTGTTGTTTCAAAATGCAAATGTAATTGGGACGTTAATTTGTTATCTGCCTTGCCTGTCTAACTCAGAAAATTGAATGCTAAACAATTTCTGTTGGTTTATATTATTCTTAATCTGGTGTTTGCTGTACATTGAATATAGTATGCATGCAAGTCTCTTGTGAGTATATTAATTTTATTGTATTGTTTGATGAAACAGATCCAGTCCTTGGAAGACAGTGCCGACTCATTGAAAGGAAGATGTTTAAAATTTTACAAAGGGTGCCGGAAGTACGCGTAGGTTTTTCTTTGTTTTGTTTTCTACTGACGTATTATCATAGCCTTTATCTCTTGTTTTTAATGTTCAATAGGACCTGCACTTGTAAATCCTCCCCTTTGTGATGTTAAAGTTCTTCAGGTTAATTAGCATTTTTTGGAATTAAGCTCTATTATCAGCATTTTTAAGCCAAAATCTTGCTTATCTCTTACCCCCTCCTTATAGAGTAGACAAAGTCAAGTAAATAGGATCACATTGTTTGATCTACTTGCTTATATGCGAGGTTCTAAAACTCGGGATTGGGGAGAACTTGGTGAGGCGAAAAGTAAGGAGTTCTGATAAATTGGGGAGAAATCGGCAAAACTCGTTTTGTATTAAATAAATATTATATACATGTATTCATATATAATTCACATGAAAGACAAAAGTAATAATATTTTAGTAAAATAAGATACTTTCAAACAACTTGATAAGTTGAAACAAAAACACAATTTATAGAACAATTTCAAAGCATATGTAGAAAATAAAAATAAAAATGACCGACTTTGACCAGGTTTGACCAAGTTGACTCAGTGGAAGCTCGGTAAAACTGAACCAGCGAGAACGAGTTTTAAAATTCGGTCTAAAACCTGGCCAAGTCGATTTACCGAATTCTCGGGGAGAAATCGGGAGTTTTACTTTTAGAACACTACTTATATGTCTTGCACTTAGCATCTCCTCCCTTACAATTTACACCAGAGTTCTAGACACACCTCTTTCACACATACCATTTTGAAAAGCACCAAGTATTGTAGTGTAAGAAGATAACTAAGCTATCATTACGAATTAGCGTAGTGAACCTCAGACTTTCTTCAGTACAAGTAGGTAGAAGTTTTGAATGGGTATTATTTAGTTTTTTGGATATCTTCTGTATCTTATCTGCTAAGACTGAAATGAAAAGATTGATTTGTGTTGTTGATTATTCTATAATAAGTTTAATGTTAATTTTCTCATAATCATTCTAGTTTTGAAATTCATAATGCTGAACTCACTTTAACTTCCAGAGAGGGTCTTGGAGAAGGGTATGAGGGGGACATGGCACTTGCAAATGTCATTGAATTTTTTGGAGGTGGACTTTGTGATTCTACTTTTCCTTCTGGTGGAGGTATGCGTTTTTTACTATGTCATTTGGAAGTTTGTTATGCAAATATCTAATATTCTACGTACTGGCATCCTATTTGGACTTAGAGGGATTTGTTTGCATATTGAAGCCATCAGTGACGGAGGAGTGTTAGAGAATTTGTTTCATTACTTTTTTGTTATATTGACATTTTTCTCCATTTTAAGGTTTGTTCATGCTATTTCACTGTTTGAGAGTTGTAAAAATTTAAATCGAGTTATATATATATCGGGTTGATTTGGCTGTTCCTTCTATATGCACCTTTTTCCTGTTCTTATTCGATGTGGGACTCTATACTTCAACCCCCTCCCTCCAAGTGTAGGGTTGGTCTTCTAAAGTGGGTCATAGTACAAAACATATGTATATGAACCGGAGACCTTATGAAGGCAACAAACGGGTCATATGGCCAGAAAAGGAAATCTATCCATATGTGATACCATGCACAATTTTAAATCGAGCTATACATCAGGTCAAACTCCACAACTACAAAACCTTAATAGTTGAGTTTGACTCTTCCTTTTGTATGTACCTATTTTATTCGATGCAGCACTTTATACTTCAACAAGAGTCAAAATTATTTACTGTCTCTTGCATGAACTACCTTGTCATGGCATCTTAAAAAGATAAAGGCGGGGTTCTTCCAATTACCATGGCTTAACAGACATGTAAGAATTCCTTACCATTTTAGCGTCAAGGTTTGTTGAGAACTGGAAGGACATTAGCGGCTCATGTGTTTCTGTGGCTCACTGTCTACAGACTATTATAGCATATGGTTTATAAAGTTGTTCGCATGTGTTTCTATGCATGCATGTATGTGGCTAATTATGTTCTAACTACTCGAGCAAATGAACCTAGCAAAGCTAAGAATTTGTTCCAAGGCTTTAAAGCAAATTCAAGTGTAGTTATGCTTGAACTAACCTGAACAAGGTATAAAGTGCAGGAGGTTCCTGCTAATGTGGGGTCCTGGGAGGGTCATATATATAGAGTTTTACCCCTACTTTTACTTGGCCAAGATGTGCATCTCCACTTATATTGTCTTATGCAAGGCCTTCAATTCCACCAACTAGTTTTCTCTGCGAGTAACCAGTGGAAATGTGGGAAATCTCTATAGGCTATCAAGGGCTTCATATTATTAAATAATACATTGACCTGAGTGACCATAGTTTTGTGGATAAAAATTGGCAGTCTCAATAAATACGACTACCTGGAGTAAAATGGTTGAGATGGGATTAATTAGTGGAACAGATAGCTTAGCATGCTTCTTTACATTTAGAACTTGCTACATTTATTTTTCTTATTTCAGGCTCTGTTGTGAACAAATTTGCAAGTGCTTTGAGAGAAATTGGGAATTACAAGGACGTTCTCCGAATGCAGGTATTGATCTTGTGCATATCTTCTATCACACTTCTAGCCCAGTTTCTGGTGTCTAATCTCCTGTTCTTGTTTAATTTCATGGTCTTAAGCTTGCCAAGAATTATTATATCTTGAACCATATTTGCATCACTGATTCTTGGGGTGACTTTCTGGATGCTATTAATCAAGTTGTAGTTCATTGAGCATTATAAGCTTTGTTATTTTTTCCACATTTAGAAAATTGCTTCTGATTTAAATCAAGTTATAAAGATTAGAGGTATTCTGACATGTAGCAAATAGTATCTGTATGCCATAGAAACCTGATGCCATGCCAATGGAAACAATAAACATAATATATTAATCTGATCTTTTAATTGGAATCATAAAAACATATTACTAAACTCAAGGTTCATGCTGATTATATGAAGATCCGAAGATTTCTGCTGTAGTGATACCTAGTTTTCATTCTTGACCAACTCAAAGTGAAAAATTTCCTACCAAATATAAAAGTGTCAACCTCACAGTCTTAGTTTACCCTCCATGGACTTTTTTATAGCTTTGTTTTCTTGGCAAAACATATGCTTCCTTTATTTTGTCCTTTTCTTTCTGTTTGATGACTTGAGTTTTGTATCCTTTGTTCCTTTAGCTAATATAGATATTCTAATAAGCTATCAAAGAATAAAGGATTATAATTACTGAATAGTTAGGCTATCAGAAGCTATGAGTATAAATAATGTCAAAGTTTTCCTTTGTCTTACTGATGCCCGTAGGGTCATGATTTTGGAGCACATGGTGTTAATCGGTTACTGATTCATTGCGACTAGATGACCTTTTTTGTTATGATGGAGTTGTTATCTAATCATTTGTAACTTCACGCACATATACTGACATTCTTTATTTGGCTTTGTCAGGTAGAGCACATGTTAAATGATAGGCTGCTACAGTTTGTCAATGTTGAAATGCAAGAAGTCAAGGTAAAACTGTCCAAAATATGCTGGATAATCTATTTGCACCTCCGTGACTTATTTCTTCTATAGAATAATGACATGACTAGTCCAACTTGGGCAAGACGATCTAAATCCATCTGTTTCTATATTGAAGAATCACAACTTAATTCACCCCTTTCTTTTTAGATGTTGGGTGTTCATGAATGGCTTGGATGTTGTTTATCATGTTTAGCGGTCTATAGGCAAGTGAAACTTGGAAAAAGAATTGTTATCTGGTATGGCTATTTCAAATTTGATGTCCATAGTTGCTGTTTGATGTTTCATGTGGAACACATTTGGTCAAATATAGGGCATTCCCTCCCAGCAACATTTTATTATTTAAAGTTTTAATTATCCACTTTCATGTGTCTTGGTTGGTATATTTCAAGTTTATACTCCAAACCATATATGCAGCTTTTTCAGTGTATGTGCAAGGATGACACATACACCCCTCTTAACACTAAATCAATCTTGTTGAATACAGGAAGCTAGAAAGCGTTTTGACAAGGCTTCTGTTGCATATGATCAGGTACAGTGATTCTTTAGTTTTTGTACCTTCAATTATGTGTATTTTTATTAGAATTAGGATGTTTATTATTTTTCACAGTTGTTTGTTTCTTTGATACCAGTATATTTTTGTTTGAAGTTATTGTCTTTGAAGAACTTCTTCAATTATTTAATTGATAATTTAGATAATAGTTGTGTTTGTAAATCTTTTAAAGTAGAAGTTCAGTGATGAAATAAGTAATTTGCTTAAACAAGGAAAAGAACAAGTAAGCAATATATCCTAAGAGTATAAAATGATGAGTGGACCTTTCAACTATCAGCTCAAGCTTTTACTTAAGTTGGTTTCTACATTTGCTAAATGGAAATGGAGGGGGATTTATAGAGAAGGGGTTCAATAGTTATTGAAGCTACATTTAACTGTAGTATTCCTTAAAGGGTAGGGATCTATAGGTAATTATGATATCATGTCTATTTGCTTATAATTTAAGCCTTTTAAGTAATGTACGCATATTTAGATTCATTGAAGAACTGCAGCAACTATGAACGGTCTTGTAGTCTGTAGACAATTAGTACAAACAATTGTATGAACTTACTCCATTTAAATTCCAGCCAGTAATCCTTTTGATTGCGACATGTGATGCCGCTGCTGGTTTTTTCCAACAGGCACGTGAGAAGTTTATGTCACTGAAGAAGAGCACTAGAATGGACATAGCTGCTTCCATAGATGAGGTATGCAGAATACTGGTTTATTTTGAACTTAAAAATGTTTGATACAGGTGAACAAATTGATCAGATAATTTGCCATGGGTAACCATTTCTGTTTTAACCTAATTTGGTAGAGAGACATTCCAGGAACTGCGCAGTGCAAGATCCACATTTGAGCAAACCCGGTTCAATTTGGTAAGTTTAATTTCACACAGATTGAATTCAAAACATAGATGCAATGCAGTAGAAGGACTTAAACATCTAGCATACTTTCATGTCTCCAGATTAGTGCTCTCTCTAATGTTGAAGCCAATAAAAGGTTTGAGTTTTTGGCGGCTGTTAGTGGGACCATAGATGCTCACCTTCGATACTTCAAACAGGTTTATGACAGGGATCAGTTATTCACTAATATTCAAAATGTTTTGTATTGTATGTTTATGATCCTGAAACTTTGTTCTTCACAGGGATTTGAGATATTGCATCAGATGGAGCCTCTTATGGATGAGGTATGTAGTTTTGGTTGTCTTTACAGCTTTGGAACTGAGTGTAGACATATTCTCTCAAGCATCTGGATGCATACAATTTAATCAAGGATAGGAAAATGGAGAAAGTAGGAAACCAAATGGAGACTATGAAACCATCAGTCCACCCACCCCACGCCTAACTGAAAAAAGCAGCTAAAATATAATGGTACTCCAATGCACCATAGAGAAAATTCAATGAAGCTTAATTAAAGGCCTTGAACTTATTCTTCAGAAATGAAAATTGGTATTTTGTCACCACTGTTGCTGCATACGGTATATAAAACTGAAGTACTCCTTGATGGAAATAATCATTGTTAGAGGAGTGACTAAGAAGGAACTCGTTGAAGATTTCCTTGTCAAGTCACGATTCCCTCACTGTAAAAGATATGGCAGCAAAGTGATTGGAATGCTCAATACATCATTGTTTTAGTTGCTTCATATTCTCCTGAATGCTGGAGATAGATAGATAATCAATTACAGTACATGATTGTGAGAGACCATATTAAACTTGTAGAAAAAGAAAACAGAGAAAATAAAAGGTTTAAGTATACTTGCCAATAATTAATCCTAGGGTGGAGGAAAATTTACCTTTATGGCCTTTGTTTCTCATTTACACCCTGTATTTGTTATGCATCCCCCAGGCCTATTCAACAAATCACATAACAACTTGGAATAGACCTTATCCTCACCCAGCTGCTGTGGTGTCCTACTGTCAAACTATACTATCAAATTATTAATCGATGTTGTCATTAGCTACCTGGAAGTGGTTTACATCTTTGAAAATTGATTATCAGCATTCAGATTATAGGAAATCACAGCCCCCCCCCCCCCCCCCCCCCCCCCCCGCCCACG
>JAYMTP010006569.1:0-11940 GCA_036897365.1 Geranium brycei | reverse complement strand
TTGTTTCTGAATTCATCACTATGATTTTTACAGGTGATCCGAACATGGGCGACCGAACGTTGCTCTGATATAGATTTTTACGAGAGTTTTTGTTACAAAATGACCTTTGAAACAAACAAAGTGATGTTATGCAAAACATATCAGATGAAACATGTCCGATAAAACATATCCAATGAAACATGTCTGATGACACATATCTGATGGCACATATCCGATAACACATATTAGATGACACATATCCGATGAAACATGTCACGTGAAACATATAAGATATAACATATCAGATGAAACTGATGATTAAACATATAATGTGAATTGATGAACCATTGCATTAAACCGATGAAACGGTTTGTAATTGAACCGATCAAATCATTCGATATTACAAGATATTCAACCAATGAAAACAAATTCAAAATAAGATATTCAGTTAAGGAAATAATATTCAAAATAAATAGGGGTATAAAAATATGTTTATACCCCTCTAATGGTATAAAATGACATAAAGAAATTAACAATTAACTCATATTTACGTTAGTTTGTCATTGATGACTCAACATTGAATTTAACCGTTAATTATTTCATCCGAGGACCTAGATGCGTTCTAAAATTTGTAGTAAATCAAGGTGTTTGCTCCTGATCAATACCCTAAACATTTATTAAGAAAGTATAAGAATCTTTGGAAGGCGGCGATGGGGTATAATATAACCCATGCAGTTGCAATTATATTATAAATAATTAATTAAATGTGACACATACTATTATTATGTAACACTATATAATAATTCTCAACCCATATTTTTCTTAGTAAAATGTAATTATATTATATGGTAATCGAACCACACTGACCCATAACATAATACGGCTCTTGGGAATATTTTTATTACACGATTTTCTGTTGCTTAATGTGTTAAATAATTAATAATAATTAACTTAGAAGATATTTATACAGTGATGTATCTCAGATAATATATTTTGGATGGAAATAAAATTATAAAATGATGTTTTATTACCACTCAGTCTTGATATGATTTAATTTGAGGTGAATTATAGAAGAATCTCGTAAAGTTGTGGGCCTAGATTCGAGTTTAAATAAGTTAGGGGATGCGTAGAGCAAATAAGAGAAATGTATCCGAACGACAGGAAGGAGCCGAGAGGGCGAGAATAAGAAAAACAGCGAATTAAAAATCGCGAGAAATTTCATTGACTTTGACTCTTCCTCTCCGAACCTTTCCTATAAATACTCGGCTCCACTGAAGCTGAGTTTGCCAAATTCACAACCCAAACGCGCCTTTAGAAAAAAAACGCTCCTCTCCGTAAAAGCTTCCTCGCTCAAAAATGGCGGAACCTTCTAGAAGAAGACAGAGCTTCCACCACGCGCCGCCGCAGCACAATCCCTCTTCCACCTCCGCTTTCGCCTCCTCCAGCTCCGGCTTCGCCGTCAAAACTCCGGCCGCCGGATTCTTCCACCGCGACAATCCCCGATCCGCCGCCGCAACGGTCCGCTTCTCCGTCGACCGCTCCGCCTCCTCCGGCGGCTTCATCTCCGCCTCTTCTAGCCACGCGCCGTCCCACGCGCGCGTGCAGAGGAGGACCTGCATGTGCTCGCCGACGAGCCACCCCGGGTCGTTCCGGTGCAGCCTCCACAAGAGCTCCGGATCGACCTACTCGCCGAACAGACTCAACGCTCGGAGGTCGGCGATGACGAACTCGCTGGTGAGGATCGGGGG
The DNA here is from genome assembly GCA_036897365.1 of Geranium brycei. Taxonomy (NCBI): domain Eukaryota; kingdom Viridiplantae; phylum Streptophyta; class Magnoliopsida; order Geraniales; family Geraniaceae; genus Geranium; species Geranium brycei. Next base: position 10,213 of record JAYMTP010006569.1, on the reverse strand, counting down.
GGTTGAGGGAGGAGATCTCGTGAAGCGAGCCCTGGCGGCGCTGATTCGACCCTCCTCGCACCAGCAGCGCCGCCGTAACGGCTTCAGGCCGCGGCGGAGCCGCCTCTCCGCCATGACCAAGGCAGAGGATCTCTGAGAAGTCAGATTCGTGTATAGATTTGCAAATAAATTTTAGAATCGGAGAATTTTCCGTCGTCGATCTGGAAAAATGCGGCGGAGTTTTGAGATCTGGCCACCACTGTGATACGGAACGGGAGTTTTGTGACTGAAACAGTAATTTCAACACAGAACGATCTGTGTGTATATATAAATCAGCTACAGCCATTGATGAAAGTCCGTTTCCAATTTTGTTCTTCAGTCACAGAACCAGTCTCTTTCCGTCACTGGCCGTTCCTTTAATTCCGTTTTCCGTTACGTCTGACGCCGTTTCCCGTTTGTACAGGTAGCGTGTACGTATTTTACGCCTATCTTTTGTATCCGTATCCGTATATACTTGGTCTACATAAGGTATTTTGATTTAATTTATTTTTTGTTATTGCAACACTCTGGTCGACCATTGAAGGAATGGTGTTGAGCCGGACGACAAGAAAATAATCAGCACCGCCTTCAAATGGAAGTGAAAGGAAGACTTTAAAAGTGCCAATTGTTGGACGGAATAAAGGAATTAAATTTGAAGGATAAAGTAAATGGTTGGATAGACGTCAAACCATTTCTTCTTTTAATAAGGAGAAGAATAACAATTTATTAATTTTGAGTGAGACATTGTATACATTAAGACAGATACACAAAACCCAATTAAGAATATTCTTTGATGAAAAAATTTATAATTAATCTCACAATTTTATTCACCAGTTTAGTTCTTAGCTCTTATTCTTAATTTTCTTACCTTAAGTTATTGTAGTCAGCTAAAAAAATATTTACCGTAAAATAATACTCATCATCTAATAGGTTTTTTTGAAGACTCATCATCTAATAGTTGATTCAAATTTGTTATATTAAGATATCTAATACTTAGTAAATTGATTAATATATAAAGGAAAACTTGCACCGAAAGTCTCTTTATAATTATGTTTTTTTGCACAAACTCTTCATTAACTGTATTTTTGTAAAAAATATTCCTTACTCATGTTTTTTTTTTTTTGCAAAAACACTCTCTTACTTATGTTTATTTTTGCACTATTTATACAAATCCATGAAAATGTCAATTGAATGTTAATTCAAACGTGCTTGGGGATGGACACTATGACAATGAAATCGGAGACCGAATCTGAACCGCACTGGAACCAGGATTAGAGAATTGAGAATCGCGGGTAACGATTTCAGTTCTGGTTCTTAAAATAGAGAACCAGGGAGTCTGGTCCAGTCCAATTTTGATCGGTTCGGTCCGGTTCTAGACCCCATGCCCATCCCTAAACGTGCTAACTCAAACGTTCAACACTTATGTGACACATTCGTTAATTTTCACGGATTTGCACAACACTTAAGTGACGTTTTCGTTAATTTTCACTGATTTGCACAGATCGTGCAATTTTGAACATGAGTGAGGAAATTTTTTTGCAAAAATACAGCGAAGAGAGAATTTTTGCAAAAACAAACAATTGTGGGGAGATTTTTTGCAATTTTTCCATGTATAAACTATGTTAGCCCACTTTTCAAATTTTGAGACACCGTGTTCAAATTTCTTAAGAAAATTAAAATGATGAATTTTTCAAACGGTCAAGAACCAAAATTTCAATTTTGGTCTTTCCTTGTTGAGGATTAAAGTGATTATCTCTGTAGCTTGACTATGGCAAACTTCAGAGTTAAGGTGAAAGAATTGTCCCTTGAAAATTTGAGGGGCCGTAAGTAAAAATAAATCCGTGTGACTCAAGCAAACAGACAGTGGACATATATACAGATAAATAAGTGCATTTGAATCAATCTCAATTTTAAACTTCGCAAGTATTGAGCCTCTCTGATATATGATTCTTTTCTTATCTGGTCTACTAGTTTAATATTTTTCTTCGTGTTTATCTTTCATGTTTGGCAAACTGAATATTCTAAATTACACAATCAAAGCAACCATCAATCTCAAACTCAAAACTCAACCAAAGGCACTACTAATATATACATACACATACATTCCATGAAGAGTTCACACAAACTGAAGAGATCAACAGCATAGACAGTAACAACAACAACATGCTGCAAGCATATTCACATATTCATCGCCTGAGGCTCACCTTAGCCAAATGCAAGGCGAGCGCATCCCTGATCCTCGCCCCGCCCTCATCCATCGACCCATCATACGGGGGCAGTGGGCCCTCCTCCCTCGAGCACCCGACATTCTCATTCTCCTCGGGCATCGGCTCATTGCACTTGATCAGAAAATTATGCAGCAAACAGCCCGTCACGATGACAAACGGCATAAACTCGAGGCTCTCCTCCTTCCACTGCCTCGACAGAAGCTGCCACCGAGCCCGAACTCTAGCAAACGCGGTATTGACCAGTCTCATGCCCTTGCTGTGCACCGAATTGAACTCGGTCTTGGAGAAGCTCAAGCTATCTTCCGGGTTTAGTTTCGTATAAGGAGTCAATAGCCATGGCAAGAGTGGGAAACAGGAATCACCCAAAATGTACTGAGGAATGGAGTTTCCGTCCCAGAGCTTGTAGGAGGGTCCATTGAAGAGTCGTTTCGATTCTTCAGCTTCTGAATAGAGCTTTGTCTGGTGAAGAATGGTCTCTGGTTTCAATGTGCTTGGCCAAATAGCTGATAGGTCCAAGAACCTTCCTTCAGAGTCTACTAAAGCTTGAACCATCACAGACCCATTTTTCCCCAAATTCTCTCCGGCGACCCCGAATCGCCCAAACCCTAAAACCCCACAGCAATTCGGGAGCGAGATCCACCCAAACCCTAGCAAGATCCTCCCCAAATCGGGCCTGAAATCGAACGATCCCCCTAATTTCTCGTTCACGAGCTTGGACACGGTGTAGAAGGCGCGGCACGCGCCGTCCGAGTCGATGCCGAAGCGGCGAGCCACGGCCTTGTACGGCGGCGCGTGGGCGAGGCGGAAGAGCGCGGCGGCGAGGGCGAAGTAGGGGGGGATGGAGGGGAGGGAGAGGGCGAGGTCGACGGAGATCTGGCGGAGGAGGCGCGTGAAGGTGGGCTTCGACATGCGGAACGCGAGGAGCCACCGCGGGTCGCCGTCGGAGGCGGCGGCGACGACGAAGCGGTGGAACCAGCACTGCTGAGGAGGAGGCGGCGGGGGGAGGCTGAGGGGGAGGAGGGAGGCGGCGGAGGAGAGGAGGGACTCGAGGGCTAGGGTTTGGGAGGGGCGGAGGAGGAGGTCGTTCGTGGAGAGGAAGTAGCGGGTGGCGGAGGTGGCGGAGGAGAGGAGGCCGAGGAGGTGCTGGGCTTGCTGCTCGCGGCGGCGGAGATTGAGATTGAGTTTCTCGGACTCGTCTGCGGCGGTTTGCGGTGGCGCGCCGTCGCTGGCTCCGCCGGTCGCGGCCATGGTCTCCGACAGCGGAGGCGGAGCGCATTTGCGGATTCCGATTCCATATAGCTTCGCTGACTGACCCAACAAAGCGAGGAGTGGTGTGGCGCGTCCTGCTCTATCATCGGAACTTGTGCGGCCCCACGTGTTTGTGCTTACGTGGCGATGGATTCATGGTGTTGACGACGTGGCAATGTGACACCACCGAATATGGACTTCAACTTGGGCCCGGCCCGGCTAAAAGTAAGCCCTGTGTTGAAACTATGTATGGATGTGTGCATTTGTAAAAACAAGGGGTAACTTCACTTACGTCACCGCACAAAAGTTTGTAGTTTCACTTAGATAATCAAAACTCTAATTTAATTTGTGAAGTCACCAAAAAGAACTTTTATGTCAATGTTATAACTCTGTTAGTTATTTCTGATTATATTTTTGATATAAAAAAATTAATGACCAAAATACCCTCCGGCCACTGGTACTCGTCCAGAGTTCTGCCCATTAGAAGCAGTCGACTTCCACGGCCACCCTATCTCGATTTCTCCGGCTACTGGAAGCTCGTCAATTTTACGAAACCCTCATTGATTTCTTCCAAACCATGGTCGATCTCAACAAAACCTTGTCGATTTCGTCAAATCATCGTCGATTCATGCAAACCCTCGTCAATTTCAACACCCGAGCTCCTCGATTTCACACCAAGTTCATCGATTTTGCAATGAGTTAATAACAATGAGACAAAGTTTCTTTTTGGTGACTTCACAAATTAAATTAAAATTTTGGTGACATAAGTGAGACTACTAACTTTTGCGGCGACCTAAGTGAAATTACTCCTAAAAAGAAAAGAAAATTGCAAAAAGTCTCCCTATGATTATGTTTTTTTTGCATAAACTCTTCATTCACTATATTTTTGCAAAAATTCTCTCTCATTAATGTTCATTTTTACAAGAACTTTTCCTTACTCATGTTTATTTTTTTACTATGTATGCAAATCCGTGAAAATTAATGAAAGTGTCACTTAAATTTTAATTCAAACGTGATTAGAGGTGGGCACTTTGACAACGGAATTGGAGAGCGAATCTGAACCGAACCGTAACTGGGACCGGAGAATCGAAAACCGCAGATAACGGTTTCGGTTCTGGTTCTTAAAATGAAGAACCGAGGAGTCCGGTCCAGTATGATTTTTGACCAATTGGGTCCGGTTCTAGACCTCATGCCCACCCCTAAACGTGCTAACTCAAACGTCCAACACTTAAGTGACACTTTCGTTAATTTTCACGGACTTTCACAAATCGTGCAAATTTGAACATGAGTGAGGGAGAGTTTTTTACAAAAACAAACAATTATGGGGAGACTTTTTTGTAATTTTCCCTAAAAAGAATGACGAAAATGTTTTTGTAAAAACAATAAAAGCATAGATTTTCAACTCGAATTTGCCAAAAAAAAACATTATAGTACGTCATTAATGTTGTGAATTTTACATTTTCAAACACAATATCAGACTCCAAAGAAAAAACGATGAGTTTGAGAAAGTTATGTGAACAATTTTTACAAAATTTGAATAACTCACGGGTACATTCCACAATTTACACAAATTAAAACTAAGGTTGCATTTAGGACCATAAGCAACTCGAGCTTTTAACGAGCCGCTCGAGCTCAACTCGTTAAATATTCGGTTTGGGCTCGCTATAATTGAGCACGAGCAGAATTCAAGCTTGAGCCTGACTTTTTAAGTATCGATAGGTTCGCGAGTCGGCTCGTTTAATATTTAATTAATCACATATTTTTAAAATTTTAGTGAATATTTATAATGAAATCAGACTAGTCAAATCGAGCTGACTCATTTAATATTTAATGAGTTATATATTTTTAGTTAATTTTTAATGAATATTTGTATTAAAAATTAAGCGAACCGAATCAAACTGAGTTCGAAGTTATCTAAGTTTTTTCGAGGCAAACTCGAAATTAGTTGCACAAACTCGTTCAAATTTGAGCCGAACTCCAACCAAATATTTTTTCACCAGCTGAACCAAACCCGCCAAATGAAAGTTTTGATTGGACTCGTTTAGACTCCGAGTTGCATTGTTTCTTTCGTTTTGTAGACTGCCATTGGCAGTTGGCGGGAACATGACAAGGGTAAATTTGTAAATCAACATATTTTTCGCCCCAACAAAATAAAATAAACATTTTACGTTTGAATCAAAATATAAATTTCCTAAATTAATTAAAAATAGAACAGGAGGAGCATGTTCGTGTTTCTCTGTCACAGCTTTTGTGGCGTTTGCGTCAAACAAGCTAAAAATCAAACGGTTCGCTACAATTCTCTCTGCCCTTTTTCTCTCGCTTAAATTTTCCCGGAAAATTCGAGGCCTCTCGGCGCAAATATTCCGTCCCATTTTCCCAGATAAGTTTTCCTCTCCCCCTCACCGAATTTTCCATTCTGGGTCATCGCAGAAAGGAGGAGGAGGAGATAATTGTTAGCTGAATCAGGGGCTTGTTTGATTCTCTGTGAATTGGGGTTTGTTTCATTTATTCCATATATATGTTATAAGCAAATCCTGATTTGCAGGGAACACAAATTCCTGATCTGCGTTGTGATTATTTGTTTTTCTTTTTCTCTGGTGCCCACAATTCTGGTAGCTCTGAATAATTCCTGTATAGCAATCTGACATCCAATTGGAACTTTTGTTTGCAATTTTGTTTCTGGGTTTTCAAGGGTTCTCTTTGATTGTTGCCCAGGTGTGTAAAGATTTGATCTTTGTGTACAAGGGTTTGTTTGGATAGCTTTTGAGAATTTGGTGATTTGAAGCTATCTACATTTTCCATTTTGTGTGGAATTGGCTGTTGGGTTTGGATTGTTTGTATTGGTTTCATCAGGCATTAGCTTTAGGTATTGTTGTGCCTGAGGTTGAAATTGAAATTTAGAAATTAGAAGCACCCTCCTCAAAGTTTTTGTGATTTTGGGTTGTTGGGCTGGAAATGGCGAAGCACAGCGGGAAGAAGAAGAGAGAGGCAGGAGCGAACCAGGCCGATGCCAAGAAAAATCAAACCAAAGTTGGGGATGGTAGTACCAGCCCTAGAGCCTTCGACAAGGACACAGCGATTTTCGTTTCTCTGGCTCAGGAATTGAAGGAGGACGGTGACTGTTTGTTCCAAAGGAGGGACTTCGAGGGAGCTTTGCTGAAATACGAGAGGACCCTCAAATTGCTTCCAAGGAATCATGCAGATGTAGCCCAACTCCGGACCAATATGGCTTCGTGTCATATGGAGCTCGGTCTCAGCGAGTACCCCGCTGCAGTCCAAGAATGCAATCTAGCTCTTGAAGTCACACCTGACCATGGCGTGGCCTTGCTGAAAAGGGCGAGCTGCTATGAAGCCTTGAATAGGCTGGATTTGGCTATGAGAGATGTGAGTACTGTTATCTGCATGGAACCCAACAATGTCACTGCTTTGGAGGTCTGGGAGAGGGTGAAGGAGGCGATCGAGGAGAAAGGGTTGAAGGTGAATATGGATAATTCCGTGATTGAGTTGCCTCCGGAGGAAATTCCTCCCACGCCACCACCTCTGAGAGAGAAGGCTCGGAGAAAGAAAAACAAGAATCACGAGGACAGGATTGAGGACAAGAGGACCATGGAAGAAATGGGGGAGCACAAGGCCGAGGAAAGAAGTGAAGAGAAGAAAGTCGATGATAAAACTGAAAAGAAGAAGGGCGGGAACAAAACTAGGAAGAGGAAGAGTGGGAACAGAAATAAGGAGAAGAAGGCTGAGGATAAGGCGGTTGTGAACGAGAAAATCACTAGTGTGAAAGAAGATGAACCTACCAAGGCCGTTAAGTTGGTGTTTGAGGAGGATATTAGATGGGCTCGGATGCCACTGAATTGTAGCTTTCTCCAACTGAGGGAGGTTATCAAAGAGAAGTTTCCAGCCTCGAGAGCGTTTGTTGTGAAATATAGGGATCAAGAAGGTGATTTGGTGACTATAGCGTCTAATGAAGAACTGAGGTGGGTTGAAGAATTACCCGAATCACAGGGCAGTGCTGTTAGGCTGCATATAGTTGAAGTTTGTCCGGAGAAAGACCCGTTATTTGAGAAACTCCAGACTAAAAAACAATCTACGGTAGCTGAGAATAGGGGCATTCAAAATAAAAAGGCAGGAGAAAATGGGTCAACTTACGTTGATGATTGGATCGTCGAGTTTTCTCAACTGTTCAAGAATTACCTCGGACTAGATTCTGACGGGTACCTGGATCTTCACGAACTTGGGATGAAGCAGTTCACCGAGGCCATGGAGGAGGTGATTACGACCGAAGAAGCGCAGGACCTTTTTGGCAAAGCGGCGGAGAAGTTTCAGGAGATGGCAGCTTTAGCATTGTTCAATTGGGGGAATGTCCACATGTCTAGGGCAAGAAAGAGGGTTTATTTCTCTGAAGGCGCTTCGAAAGAAAATATAATTGACCAGATCAGTGCCACGTATGATTGGGCGGTAAAAGAATATTCAGAAGCTGGAATCAAATACGAAGAAGCTCTGAAGATCAAACCTGATTTTTACGAAGGCCTTCTAGCCCTAGGGCAGCAGCAGTTCGAGCAGGCGAAGCTCTCTTGGTATTATGCAGTTGGCACCAATGCTGATTTGGACGCGTGGCCTTCAACAGACATTTTAGAACTCTACAACAGTTCGGAGGAAAATTTTGACAAGGGTGTGCAGATCTTGGTGGAAGCAGAAGAGCAATGTGAGGCCGAACTCTCGGAACCATGTAAAGCTAAAGCCCTCTTGCAAAAAATGGGGCTGGAGAAGTTATTCACAGACATATCGGAAAGTGAAGCTGAACAGCAGGCTGAGGACATGAGAGCGCAAATAAACATCTTATGGGGAACAATGCTTTATGAGCGATCTATTGTTGAATACAAATTAGGCTTGCCGGTTTGGCACGAATGCTTGGAAGTTGCGATCGAGAAGTTTGAGCTTGCCGGAGCTTCTCCAGCAGATACCACTGCCATGATACAGAACCACTGCTCAAACAATGATTCCAACCAAGGTAGCATATTCAAAAAAATTATTCCAAAGTAACAATCTGAAGTGATGTGTTTTTTCAGGTCTTCCGTTCAAAATCGATGAGATGGTACAGGCTTGGAATGAAAAATACGAAGCAAAATGGTGGAGCAGTGGCGTTCAATCATTCCGGCTAGAACCATTACTCAGACGACGAGTTTCAAAACTATTCAATGCCTTCGATAATGCCTAAACTGAACGCTTCTTGTTGGGTTCACCATACTCTTTCCATTATTTATAACATTTTAGCCATCAACTCTCATACTGGTAAGTTTTCTCTTAGTCCGGATTGCAATGAACAATCTTAAATTCTGTAATCTCTGCAATGACTATGATCATACTTTGGAAAGCTACCATAGCTGTTATTGTTAATGTTAAGGTCTTCTTTTTAAAGCCAAAAAAGAAGCAATTTTGTTAACCTGTTATGGCCACAATTTTGCAGGTGTTTTTTGCTGGTTGCTACCCACAGTGAAGGTTCATTTTGCTGCCTTGCACTCTAAGGAAGCAAGTAGAAGAAGTAACAGTTTGAGGATTATGCCCTGTAATTATTCATAATTATTTTTAACCATTTGGGTGCTGGGAAAGCACAAAAAGGCTTCACATTTGTTCATTTTTACTGGTTCTTTTGGGTACTTCTTTGCACTCACTCACTCACTCATCTATATACAATTTATACAGTCCCAGTTTGTATTTGTATTGTCTCTCAACAGCTTTGGTTCTGAATGATTTGGTTGTGCCTCTTGGCCCGAGACTTGGCTTGTAATGTCGGCCTGCTGTTGTAATAAATTCATAATATTTACAAATGAATCAACTTGTATAATTGTACACTCTTTGTCGTTAAAACACAAATCTATATGAATCCAATATAATTTACAAAAAAAATTACCATTTTTGAGCAGTTGACTTTGAACCACTTGATGGCCAATGTTATAAGAACATTTCTTAATGACATTTGCAGAAGTTATGCACCATATGAACTAGATGCATCAATTTGAACCGTGATGTTAAGTTGGGAGTGATCTTTTTATATTTGAACTTCAAAAAAAACATAAAAATTCGATTTTAATCTCACATAATAATAATAATGATAATAATAATAATACATAATTATAAATAAATCCAATTCGAATAATTACATCAAAATTATATATAAATTAAAATTTAATGTATCAGAGATAGGTTTGATTTGATGATGTAATTTTCAAAAAAATAAATAAAATTTAAGTGACTTGAATTAGTAATAGCAGATATAGAATTATTGAAAAAGATAAAAAAATGAAACTTGTCCGAACCTGTTTGGTTTCTCAGAAATGGAAGAAGCAAACAGAAGGTTACAAAGTAGGAGAAATACATACGCAAGTGGTCACAATCAACCAGACGGCGACGACCCAAATCGTCTCTCTCTCACAACACATCTCCATTTCTGTTTCTATGAAAAACCCTAGAACAGGATCGGCATTTCCAATTTAGTTCCTCTCCTGGGTCATCTCAAATTCCACCGAAAGGACCCAGATTTTGATTTCGTTCATTGGGACGATGTCGTTGGAGGTCGAGGTCGTGGAGTCTCGAAATCACGAACCGGCCTCGGTCGGCGGCGAATCGGAGGCCGCCGGAGCCAATAACGAGGGCCAGCGGAGCGACGTGTACACGGCGGCGGCGCACGGAGACATGGAGAAGGGGCAGAGAATGGGGGA